>CADDIJ020002470.1:0-53599 GCA_902809745.2 Tetradesmus lagerheimii | reverse complement strand
TGTACAATCCTGATCGAGAGACTAGGACTATTTTGGCTTCAAAGTTGCTTCAATCTCCCTTTTTGGCGCAAGATTGCGTTCACTTTGTGTGGTGCATGCCATCTGAGATGGCGAACGGCCTACGTGTAACTTCCACTCTCAAATCAAGAAAGCTTGCGCTAAGTTCTTTGTGCACAACACCTAGGTGCCACGCAAGACTTCAAATGCGTGTTGTTATGTTATTGTTAAATAATCTTTAAAAAATATCAACAAATAACAATAACCTTCCGCTCACCTGCATGAGCACATTCTTGCCGGTGAACTCCTGGTGCGGGTCACTCCTGGAGCTCATGTTGCAGTTGCCGCCCTGCTGCAGCCCGTACACATCTGCAAACACGGCAGCATGCTCCTCCCCAAGCACTTGCTTCACTTCGTCTGCGGCCCAGACGTAGAAGGCACCTTCGGCCTTCTTGCCTGTCGCTGTGTCGAGCGAGTCTGCATCCTGCAGATGCGTTCAAGAACAGTGGCAGCAGCAGCAGCAGCCGCAGCAGCGGCAGCGACGACAGGACTCAACATATGCAGTTCTGTGTGTTTCAATGTGCCGCTGTTGAACGAGTCGGCAACTTGCAGCAGCTTACCCATCCAGTTTGGTCTCCTACATTCACTGTCGACAGTACAATGCAGGTTTTTGCACGGAACAACCGCAACTGCCACCCGCAGCAATCACTGCCCGATCAATGCATGTATCAAGCGCAATGACCAGTGCAAAAGCAATACTACAGAGCTGATATATCATCGAACACACAAGTACTACAGCAACTTTGCCAATGCCTACCTCTGCAGAGTACAGTCCTCCCTCAGAGTGTGTCATGTCCAGTTTCGTCTCCTTCATTTGCTATCGACAGAACATTGCAGGTTCTCAAACCGAACAACCGCAACTGCCACCCGTGGAGAGCACTGCCCATGGAAAGCACTGCCCATAGAAAGCACTGCCCAATCAAACGTACAACCAGTGCAAAGGCAATCCAATAACACAGAGCTGATCCAACACAAAACACAATGGCGCTACAGCGACTTCTCCAATGCCTACCTCTGCAGAGTAGAGCCCTCCCTCAGGGTGTGTCATGTCGCGCCGCATGTAGTCCAAAACCCCACGCACAACCGTGGAATAAACCCTAGGGTCCATCAAACACTCATCACCCACTGCCAGACTGCTGCTGCTGCTGCTGCTTCCTGCTGCTGCTGCCGCTGCTGTTCCATCGCCAGCTGGAGCAGCAGCAGGAGTGACAAGCCCAGCGCCAGCATCATCAGCAGCAGTAGCTGCGCTAGCTGCGCCACTGCTGCTTCCACTGCCAGCAGCCTTCTGCTGCTGCTTTTGTGCTGCTAGAGTGATGCGGAAAGCGTCTAGGTAGGTGAGAGCCAGCTGTGGGTTGTCTGCAGGATGTTGAGGAGAAAGCAAACACACATCAACACAAGCAACACCCACGCAGCACCAGATCATGTTCAGGCAGTTGAAGCAACAGCACCACGTTGAAGTAGGTGAGAGCCAGCTGTGGGTTGTCTGCAGGATTTGCATCATGTTCCGCGCAAGCAAAACAAATGCAGCATCAGACCGAGTTTGGGCAGCAGAATCAGCGCATCCTCCTCATTTGACCCACGATAGGCACAATCAGTGCATGCATGACATAAATTTGAACTGGGCATATCAGATGTGCGGCCAGCTGATGAAGCTTTGGCAGCAAGTGTGCATAAATCATATATTGCCCCTGCACAGCGCGTAAAGCAGCCAAGAAGCGCACCACACGTGTTACAACGTGCAGCATTTGCAGGCTCAGGCTGAAAAGATGTCATGCTGTAGTGTGTCCTATTGCCGTAGTTTGGCGTGTGGCCTTCTTCAGTGCTGATGTACTGCATGTACTGCCAGTTGATGACAAGTTGCTCACCGTACATCATCTTCTCAAAGTGAGGCACATGCCAGTACTCGTCCACACTGCAAGAGCAGTCAAAAGCACAGCAAAGGGGCAAAGATTCAGTGGCCGTTGTGCGTAAGATTGTTGTTGTGTTCACCTGGCCAATCACATCATGCATGCACCTCATCCGCTGGTAAGACATGTCAACCATAGCCATGGACTGCAGGGTGTCTTGCAAGCAGTAGCCGCAACACTGCACGCCTTGCAGAATGACAGTCTAAGTAGGCACCAGCAGTTAGAATGGCTACTGCTATTGGACCCCGGCCATCTGTAACTGTCACGGCCTCCTCAGCTGGTTGTACATGCTGTGATTTGCATGGCTTGCAGACATACAAACAGACACCAGCAGTAAAAATATATACTACAAACAAATCCAGATCACCTGTATCTGAGGAAGGCTCCTCCCAGCTGATCGTACATGCCGCAAGCAGCCATTGCTTGCAGAATGACAGGCACCAGCAGTACAAACAGCCTACTAATCGATCAGATCAACAGATCAGATCACAAGCCCACCTGTATATGTGGAAGCCGCCTCCCAGCTGATCATACTGTATGATTCATACATGCCGCCAGCAGCCATGGCTTGCAGAAAGACACCAAATCAGGCATCAGCAGTACAAAAAAAACTATTAAATCAGGTCACAAGCGCGCCTGTATCTGTGAAAGCCACCTCCCAGCTGATCGTACATGCCGCCAGCAGCCATGGCTTGAATGATGACACGTGATAGGCAGTAAGATGACTATCACTGAAGCATATCAACTGTATCTGTGCCTCCCAGCTGGTCATACATGCCATCAACTGCATCGCTTGCAGAACCTCACTTCAACAGGCACCAGCAGTACAGTTATATATCTACCAAATGAGATCGCAAGCCCACCTGTATCTGTGGAAGCCGCCTCTCAGGTGATTGTACATGCCGAGAACTGCATCATTTGCAGAATGACAGGCACCAGCAGTACAAACAGCCACTACTAATCAATCAGATCGAATCAGATCATATCACAAGCCCACCTGTATCTGTGCTCCCTCCCAGCTGGTCACATGCGGCCAGCAGCCATTGCTTACAGAATGACATCAGAACAAGGGATTGACAAACATATATTTCATCCCGATCACCTGTATCTGTGGAAGCCGCCTCCCAGCTGATCGTACATGCCGCCAGCTGCCATGGCTTGCAGGCTGTGCAGGCTGGCCTTGAGCAGTTTCTGAGCTGACAGCGCCTTGCCCCCTGCCTTGCTGCCCGTCGCTGCCTACGAACACAATGCAGACAACCAAGCAGCAGCAGCAGCAGGACCACACTATCAATAGCAGCGCAGTGGACCGACTGTGCTATGAGGTTTTGGGCAGGTGGAAAAATCACTGGTGTGAGGTAGAGATGAGGTTTGCAGCGTGCGCGTCAAGTAGTGCTCAGTGTGCAGGGAATGTTAGCGCACAGGCTGTGCAGGCTGGCCTTGAGCAGCTTCTGAGCTGACAGGGCCTTTCCCCCTGCCTTGCTGCCAGTCGCTGCCTGCTTACACAATGCACCCAGCCCATAGCAACCGTTGCTGCGGCAGCAGTAGCAGGACCGACACAGTCAAAAGCAGATTGGTTTTTGAGGGCCATGGGAATTTTGGCGCTTTCTGAGCCTGCCAGCATAACGGGTTACGCATAAAGGGAGTCCACTCCCAAACCACCAGCTTTGTTCGGGTCTTTTTCAAAGCGTTGAACACAAAAATTGCAGGAGTAATCTGCCTGCTCAGGTGCAGCCCTCAGCAGCAGGTTGATCTCTGACGGCCGTGGGAACTTTGGGGGGCCCCCAAAGCCTCCCAACTTGGGGTTCATAGCCCTTCATGAGTGACTTGGCACAGCCACAATCAAAACACCATGCGCTGTCATCCAGACAAGCTAGGCAGGCAAAGCCCAGAACCAAATAGCTCAGAGGAAAGCTGCAAGCCTTTCAGCAGCTTAAACATTTACCTGCTCTGTTGCAGCTCGCAGCAGCAGGTTGATCTCTGACGGCCTTGGGAACTTTGGAGGCCCCCCAAAGCCTCCCAGCTTGGGGTCATAGCCCTTCATGAGCAACTTGGCACAGCCAGCTTCAAAAGAGCAAGCGCTGTCAACCCGATAAGCTAGGGCACAGCCCAGGACCGAATTGTGCCAAAGAGCACAGAGAAAAGCTGCAAGCCTATCAGCAGGCTAAACCTTCACCTGCTCTGTTGCAGCTCGCAGCAGCAGGTTGATCTCTGATGGTCGTGGGAACTTGGGAGGTCCCCCGAATCCTCCCAACTTGGGATCATAGCCTTTCATGAGCGACTTTGCACAGCCGTGCACAGCAGCCAGCAGCTGCTTTGGGTCGATCTCTACTGCTGCACCGGGGCTGGCTGGTGGGGAGGATGTGAACTGCTCTAGTTGCCCCATGATGGTTGAGGCCTGCAGGTGTGTTAGAAAGCAGCAGAAAGCAGCATATGCACAGTCGGTTGCACTGCAGTTGGTTGAGAGCAGGGAGCAAGGAGGCTCAGATAGCAACTTGAAGTGTGCACAGCAGCCAGCAGCTGCTGTGGGTCTATCTCTGCTGCTGCACCGGGGCTGGTTGGGGGGGATGTGAACTGCTCAAGTTGCCCCATGATGGTGGAGGCCTGCAGGTGTATCAGGCAGCAGCAGAACGCAGCATATGCACAGTCAGCTGCACAGCAGTTGGTTGAGAGCAAAACTGAGGAAGCTCCGGCAGCAACTTGAAGTGTGCACAGCAGCCAGCAGCTGCTTGGAGTGTACTGCTGCTGCTTCCCCGGGGCTAGCTGGTGGGGAGGATGTGAATTGCTCAAGTTGCCCCATGATGGTTGAGGCCTGCAGTTGTTCAAAAATAAAACAAGGCAGAAAGCAGCACATGCACAGTTCAGTTGCACAGCAGTTGATTGAGAGCAGGAGGAAGCAGGCTCGGGTAGCGTGTGCACAGTCGTCAGCAGCTGCTTCGAGTTTATCTCTGCTGTTTCCCCAGGGCTAGCTGGTGGGGAGGATGTGAGCTGCTCAAGTTGCCCCATGATGTTTGAGGCCTGCAGGTGTATCAGGAAGCAGCGGAAAACAGCACAATCACAGTCAGTTGCACAGCAGTTGGTTGAGAGCCGGAACAGGAGCCTCCTGAGGCTTGAGATCTCCAAGCTGCCTCATGAAGACGACATGTGCAACAGCAGCGGCATTAGCAACAACACCTATTTTCTAAAAATCTGGCAGTCCGTTGGCCACGACACACACACAATGTGTGCACACAGCTGACACATATATGATATATTCCAGCACCAAAGCAGCAGCAGCAGCAGTCTTCAAGCAGCCTCACCTGCTCCTCCAGGTCCTCGCGCTTGGTTGACCAGAGCTGCACGATCCTCCGCAGGATGGTGGGGAAGCTGGGCATGCCGTACTGGTCCTTGCCTGCAGGGAAGGAGGATTGGGATAAATCTGGGTTGGATTGGATTGGATTAGATTGGAGGATTGGATTGCCTGCAGAATGGTGGGGAAGCTGGGCATGCCGTACTGGTCCTTGCCTGTAAGGGTGTGAACCCTGAACCCTTATCGCGTACCTGGGTAGTAGGTGCCACCGTAGAAGGGCTTGAGCTCCCACAGTCAAGGTTTAGGCTTAGGGTGCATGAATTCGAGGGCAACCCATGAGGTTTAAGGGGATCAAAATCCCAATCTCTTTCCGCTCACCTGGGTAGTAGGTGCCGCCGTAGAAGGGCTTGAGCCCCCCCAGCTCAGAGAGGGTTAGGCTTGGGGTTCCTAATTCAGCTGCGACCCTTTTTTCTGTTTAGAGGTTTGAACCCTAATAATTCCTAATCGCGTACCTGGGTAGTAGGTGCCCCCGTAGAAGGGCTTGAGCTCCCCCGGTGTGAGCCACACGCTCATGGGCCAGCCGCCACCACCTGTCAGCGCCTGCACAAACGTCATCTGCAGCAGCAGCAGCAGCGCAGTACACCATTGCTGCAAGATGAGTGTAGGCAGAGCCGTTAGAAGCACACATGGTGCAGGGCATGCTATCACTTCCCAGCTGGTACATTTCTTGGCGCAACAAGCAAGAGCCAAGCACTTGTTGATCAGGTTGATGAAGCTGCTGTGATGTCGTGCAGCTGTGTTGGCGTATAACGCTGCAGTCCAATGCTACTCACGTACACCCTGTCCACATCTGGACGCTCCTCCCTGTCAACCTGGCAGCAGCAGCAGCAGCAAGAAGAAGATTGCAGTTGCAGCACTTCAAGCATTGTACTATTAGGACTTCACTGTGTCTCGGCATGGACTTTGCTGTGCACATGCCGACATTCTGCTGGAGCAGCAACCCCAACCCATCGGAACATTGTAACACACGCCCTTTTAAAAGGACGCACATCAAGCACACACGGCTGCTGCTGCTGCTGCTAGATTTGCCACATCAAGCTCTGCTGGTAAAGAGTTCACAGTGCTCCAGGCAACCTGATCTGTGCCCTATCTACGTCCAAACAATTCCCTTGGTAACAGGCATTGAACGCATGCCCCAACCAAGCTCCTGCCAGGAGCCTGCTGCATCACCACTGACCTTGATGTTAACGAAGTGCTTGTTCATGAGGGCTGCTGTCTCCTCACTCTCAAACGACTCGTGCTCCATCACGTGACACCTGCAGCAGCAGCAGCAAGCACGCATGCAGAAGGTTATATAATGGCTGCCGTTTCCTCACTCTCAAATGACTCGTGCTCCATCACGTGGCACCTGCAGCAGCAGCAGCAAGCACGCATGCAGAAGGTTATATAACGGCTGATGTCTCCTCATTCTGGAGGACCCGTGCTCCATTGCGTGGCACCTGCGGCAGCAGCAGCAGCAGTAGCAGCAAATGCATACCACACCATGTGTCAAATGTTGATGGCAGCTGTCTCCTTGGATCACACCAACTGGTGGCCCATCACATGACGGAACTGGAGCTGAGATGGCTGAAAGCCGTCACATGGCGTTCATCACCAGACTGCACAACCAGACGCAACTTCCCATGCAGCTGTTCTGTAACGAGTCACGAAGCTCCAGCGATGCTACTGCCTTATAAGTATGTTGGATTTCAAGCCTGCGCACCTTGCATATGTGGCAACAGCACATGCACGTGCCAGAGCTCACCAGTGGCATGTTGCGAGGCCCCTAGCTATCATTTTGCTGAGCTGCAAGCAGGGCTGCTACTGCGACATGCTGACATCATCACATCCACTTGCCAACAGGGAGGTCGAGCTGAACTACTGCGAGCCTGCAGAGACCACAGCAAACCAACAGCAGGTATCATGTTCCTGCTCACCAGTGGCATGTTGCATAGCCCACTGACAGGAAGATCGTCCTGCTATCAACCAGCAGAAGCTACCAAAAAAATCAAAGAAAGAGCTGAGCAGGTGCCATGTTAGTGCTCACCAGTGGCATGTTGCGTAGCCCACAGACAGGAAGATGGGCTTGTCCTGCTGCTTTGCTGCCTCAAACGCCTCCTCGCCCCAGGGGTACCACTCCACCTGCAATGAGATGCAGCAATGCAGCATTACACAGTGTAAACGATCAAAGATGTGCCACGCAGCACATTGTCATCAGGGGTGCTCTCTCAATACGCTTCCTGGCCCCAGGGGTGCCAGCCCACCTGTCCTCAAGGAGGGACATGCAGCACATCTTTCAGGAAGAGCTGTTCTGATGTGCCCTGCAATGCATTGCAGCCTTTGTGCTATTACACAAACAGTCAGACCCGATGGCTTCCGCAGTTACCAATCTGCGCCTTGTGAACAAGCAATGCACAACGTCACCAGGCCGCAGTAGCAATTGTGACAGGTGCCACTGCACCATCACATGCAGCGCGCCAAACATTCACATGAATGCGCGCGGCTGCTAACATTTAAAATTCCATTATGTTTTATTCATGGCCAGCAATTTTCTGTGATTGGCTGCAAGGTTTCTGCCGCTGCCTGGAGCAGCAATTAGCAGCAGCAGCAGTAGCAGCAGTAGCTGCAACAGCATTTGCTGCATTCGTGCATTCCTTACTGCATGACTGCCTGATGCCATCTAAACTTGCGACTTTATACTTGTATATACTTTGTGGTCGCCGGCACGTCATGCACGGCTCGTTCTGGTCATGGATCATGGTCTCGGCACAAGCAGTGTGTGTAGTAGAAGTGCTGGTGTGCCGGCAGTAGCACTTACCGGGTTGTGCGCATGCTGCAGCAGATAGGGACTCTGCTCCTTTGCAAGTCTATTTGTGTACTTGTGCTCGCCCTCCACTGCCTGCGATGCTGCTGCTCGGGGCATCGTTGGTCCCTGCCTGCTGCCCGAGACGATGGATCGCCGTGCGTTATGTGAAGGTGATGCCAAATTATTGTTCTGATGCCGTAGGCTGCTGAACACGACTGTGCGTAAGCGGCGGGAGTAGCGGCAGGCGAGCATTCCCTTCTGCTGCTGTACAACTGGTACTGCATGTAGGCACAACTGCATTGATCACTGCACGTACGAGGATGCTTCTTCGTGTCTTGCGATTACTCATTGTACATGCCGTGACTGTACTGCCTGTGAGTCATCCGCATCTGATCATTGGGCTGCCCCGTTCCTGCAAACCCTAACACCATTGAACACCATTGTACAAAGATGGGCAACAAGATACAACTTCAGAGTTACAGCAAAGCAAGGGGCGCCATTTTAACGCAGACCTGAGAGACCAGAGGGTGAGTCCACGCCACAGGCTTGCCTGGAAAACAACTTGCCCATTTCCCACACGGCTTGACGTCAGAATCACTGCCCACAGTTGGCACTGCTGGGGCCTGGTTTTCAGACCCACATGCAGCTGCCAATACCAGTCCTAGGCTGGCTGTTCTGCTGATAGCCCGTTCAACCCGAAGTAACAAAGCATCATCAGCTTGTTGGCATGGAGCTCAAACAGCATGCACACACATCATGTGGTAGCGTCAAGCTTCTGACAAGTCACCGCTGAATGCAGAGCTGGACAGAGCATAGACAGAAGTCAACCATCTTCAAAGGAATCCAAGTGGGCCCATTCTTGCAGGGCCGCACCAGCATCACGTGAATTCTGCTGCATATGTAGCAACTGCACAAATGATGCACAAATGAAGCACGGCAGCCAGCAGCGTCACGCTGCAGGCAGCTGCATGCCAAGCACCTTGAATGCCTGTACCACCGCCACTGGCAATTTGCCAGGCATATTAGCCAGGTACTGACCACAGACGTGCTGGTCAATTATCATCATCATCACGACGTCCATCATACGCGGGTCCAAAGCCTTGCTGCAGAACAATAGCCAACAGCAGACTACCCAACGAACACTGCTGAAGATGCAGCAATGCAGAGTTGACGCACAAACAAGGACTCGTTTGCAGTTGGGCCCACGCCTGTGGCGAATCCTTCATGTCACAAAACACATCTGCCTGATCCGCTCTCCAACTTCTACCTACGCAGCCCATTCAGCTGCATGGCTGCATACCAGCTGCAGCACCAGGCCATATCATCCAGTCTGCATAACCAGTGCAGTGCAGCAGAAACGGGCAGCACATGTGGGGCCAAATGAGGCTAGCCGCATGTGTCGCCAATGTGTGAAGAACTTGACAAGGGCAACCATCAGTCACGTGCGCAACGCACGGGTTAAACTGCACCTTCAAAGCATACTATGCTGGTATTCAGCACGTTGGGCTGATGTGCCTTCTCACGGTATGCACGCTTGCTTGCTTGCCTGCCATGGCCATCAACATGACAGAATGACATGTAAATTCTGACGCTACCAAGACAGCGCAGCGCAGCCTAATGCGGCGCAATAATGCCTTCAAACACGCATCAAATAACACTGGTGGAAGGCGTATCTCCCACATGTAACTGCAGACAGACACAACGACAAGGCGCAGGTGACACCACAGTCAACTGCGCCCATACCGGCACCCATGATGTGCGGTGCACACATACGACTGCCACACCCCTGCTGCAGCGCGCAGCCGCAACACATCACTTTTGAACTCGACTCGCCCTGCTGGCACTTGCTGCACTTGCATGAAGCACACGCATGCATCGCACAGCTCAACACACACTCACATTGCAGACGCACCCCAGCACTCCATAACACACTGACTCACCGCTGCACACCAGTGACACTGACTCGCTGCTGCACAAAACACCATGGTTCTGGCCAGAACATAAATCTGCATTGGTACGCCAGCTGCCGCATTCTCAAACCCAACACCCCTCAAGACGCCATCACGCTGATTGGTACGCCAGCTGGCACGACCTCCGCGTGCTGCTGGGCCTGCAAGAAGATCTGCGGCAGCAGCTCCCGCAGCTGCGTGAAGCTGCTCACCACTAGGTCAGCGCCTGCCACAGGCTGGTGCTGCGGCTGCTGCTGGCTGGCCAGCGCAGGAGACACGAGCACCGTGAAGATGCCCAGCTCGTGTGCTGCTGCTACGTTGCAGGGGCTGTCGTCGATGAAGATGGTGTTGTGCGGCTGCGCTCTCAGCTGCTCCATCACAAGCTCGTACGCCTGCAGGAAACCAGACAGAACATGCATCAGTCAAGTGCGATACACAGTATGCTGCAGCCTAAGTTACTAAATGAAGATGGTGCTCCATGACCAGCTCGTACGCCTGCAGGAAACCAGACAAAACACCAGATGCGGTCAACAACAATACACACTGTGCTGCAGCTGGTAACAGTGAGTGATAGTAACTAAAACATATGTGCACCAGAAGGTCATTCAGACGGCCTTCCTGCTGTGTAACCATCCCTGTGGCAGAGAGTGTAGCAGGCCTCGCCTCACCTGCTTGGATGGCTTGCACATGACTGGGCTGCTGGCTGTGAGCAGCCCCTTGCTCTTGGCAAGCTCCATGACATTCTCAAAGCACCAGATGCTCTGTTGGCGTGCAGGGGTGGTGAGCAGACAGCACCAAACAGTGTATGAGCGGCAGAACAGTAATTGACATGCCGGATCCTGCAACCTCCTGTCAGGCACACATAGTTCTGCAAATCAGCGCAGCGGGAGCTGCGCATGGATGCGCCGACAGGCAAGCAGCAAAAGTATGGGGGGTATAGAGTGCAAAATCCCCAATCCTCGCAGTCGCGAGACATGAGTGACCCACCATGTGCGACTGCTGCGCTTGTTGCATTTGCACCACGGCATCTGAGCACAGATGGCCCTACTCTGCTGCACTTGTTGGCAGGTTGCACCATAGAAAAATATGACGTCAACACGAATGTCCCCACCCTGCTGCACCACAAGTCAACACCTTGCACCCACCTGGAAGCATCCCGTGAGCCCCATCTGCATCAGGCACGCCGCTGTATGCTTCGCATCTGCGTTTGTCAAGATGTGCTGATGCACGCACATCTCCTACAAGGCCTGCCGCGTGGCTGGCTGGCTGTGCAGCAGGCGCTGGTAGTCCAGGCTGCCATGCACGTGTGCGTGCCAGTAATCAAAGTCGATGCAGTAGCCCTGTGCTGCTAGGCCTGCCATGGTGGTGCCATGGGCTAGGTAGAGCTGCTGTGTGAGATGCTGCACCTGGTCCTGCGGGATGTCCAGCTTCTGCACCATGTACTCTGCAGATGGGTAAAAGCAGTTGGTCAAAGCGGGGCAACGTCAACGTCAGACAGGGAGTACTCTAGAAGAGACGGGTTAAACCTGTGTAGAAGGCTGGTGGCACATCCCTGTGGAGAAGGGGGTTCAGGCAGGGGCTACCACTGCTGAGGAACATCAGATGCAATCTGCGGATGCTGTATGGAAAATCGGATGTAGCTTGATGGCTGTGTTGGCAGAAGGCCTTGAAAGCTAAGGCTTGGCATCTGCTCGAGGGTCAGTGGCAGCAGTGACTACAATCAGGTCTTCCAGAGGAGAGCAGGAAATGAGCCTACCCTGGATGTTTTGCCGCACAGTCTGTGGTATCTCTTCATTTCGATACTGCAAGCGTGGGGCAGGCAGTGGGGAACCAGCAGATGTGAGCAGTCCATACAGCAGAAGTTGCTCCACACAGCAGAACATGCCAGCTAGCCTGAGAGGGCCACAGCATGCAGATGGCGGCTGCTTCTATCGCTGAGTTGCATGCTAAGCCAGGTATAAACTCTTAGGTGCACGTTGTAGCGCTTTTGGGAGATAATCACGGTGGTACAGGCCAGCAGCTCTTGCAACTGTGCTCACCAGTGTATCGTCCAAATCGATGAGAATGTGCTCAAACTACCGCTCAAAAGCTAGTGGTCTGTCTAACAACAGTGTAGCTACCATTGCTGCGAGCTTTCTAGACAAGCCTGCCAGGCAGAGTGCCGTATCCTGGGTCTGCTATACGCTGCTGTCGCCACACCAAGCAAGCCAGTCGTGGGAACTAGACAAACACAATATCAAGCACGTGATTAGTATTGGTTACCAATACGGACGATAACTGCTTGGAAGCTGTACTGGTAGATAAGGCGCGGATGCTTGCCTATGCGAAGCTGGGTTGCTGTCAATGAACGCTCGGCGAAACAACAAAGAAAACACTCGGTCAATGTTGAAAGCACGTCTGGGAAGTTCGTCTCCGTTTGCTGCCTGATGAGACCTTGCTGACGGTAGCATCTGACACCTGTCATGACAGTCACTTGCTTGTTGCTGTCAGCACAAAAGGCGAGGCTCGGTCACCGTCAACCGGCATCGTTTTGTGTGCAGGCCGGGATCGTGCCCACCAGAGGCTGCAGAAAGCCATGGTGGTCTAGTCACCCGCCTCCTTCATGAATGATCATGCAGTAACAAGGCCCTCTTCGATAGTTCTTCAAGGCATGCCAGGTGGTTCCTCAGCGCCTGATGCAACTGCCGAAGAACCATTGATGCCTTGTACAGCACCCGAATGTGTTATCGCTGTTGCAGAGGTTTTGCTACAGCGACACACCATGCATGACCAGGTTGACCCAACAGGAGCCGCATAGATGTGTTGCTGTTACAACCGCTTGGCTCAATTGGCTGAGCAATTGCACTCAGCCTGCCACCTGCTTCAGAAGCTGATTCAGCGCGTGACATGACCCTCAAGTAGCAGCCAGAGGCAGCACAAGAAACAACCAGGCTTGCAGACTAAAGGCGCGCCGCCCCATATCAAAACACTGGGCGCCTGCAAGAATGTGCCGCGCGGCTGTTGCGGCTGTTGCCCGCCACTCCGCAATACACGGAACGACACGCGCACATGCACGGTGCATGTGAACGTGGAACGTGCCATGTCAAGCCCCTGACTTCATCTTCACCGCTTTACCTTCTTTGATGCGTTCAGACTGTTGACATTCTTCTTCCTGCAAGCACACACAACACATACAGGGCAGGGGTCAGGTGTCTCTGCTTGCTGTCTGCTAGGGAGCTGCTGCTTGAAAACAGGGCATGGTGAGCTCCCAGAGCTGGGCCAGGTGATGATATTCCCCACGGTGATACAGGCATTGGCCATCACGGCAGTAACAAAACCCTCAATACACCACACACATTACCCACAGTTTTGAGCGTATGCAGCAGACATGTGTTCAGCTATGGGATCTGCACCTACCCAAGTTGTACCTGCTGGCGAAATGCAAATGATCAGCTGCGGTTCAGCCCACCTGGCGCACGTCAACTGCTGTCTGAAATCGATCCACACAACGTGCCATGTTTGCCAATATTGCTCCGTCACCGTGCACATTACTAAGACAGCTGCTGGCATATGCACACTGCTGCGGTCGACTACTGCTTCAAAGCTCCTCAATTCAAGAAAGTTGCTCACTTTTTTGCGCCAGCAACAGCTGCTGCTGCGGCCTTGTCTGCCTTCGCAGCCTTCCGCCGCTGCTTCTGCTTGCTGCTGCCAGCAGCTTCTGCAGCCGCCTGCTTTTTGCCAGCTGCCTTGGGCTGCCGGTGCTGCTGCTGCTGCTGCTTCTGTGAAGGTGCATCTTCATCCATAGGATCACCTGCAAGCCAAACATGCCATTGAGAGACAAGTCACAACAGGGAGTTGAGACAAGAGGACATGTGCGAGCTAACAGTCGGGCTGTCGCCTGCCTGGCGCCTGCCCAGCATATCAGTCAAACTGAAAGAGAACATCCATGTGCATATCTCTGCTGATTACCTCACCATCCGCCCCCTGCATCGTTGCTGCAACCTTTAACAAATGCAGCAGTCACAAAGCTCATGTGCATGTCCAACCCCCGCCCCCCCTGTCTAGGCATACACACCACCAACACCAAGTTATGGACATGGCATCTCAAACCAACCCCTGCTCACCTTCAACAGCACCTGCTGCATCTCCACTTGCGGCTCCATCCATCTCCACAACACTGCCACTTTCTTCTCCGTCTTCTCCCTCCCCTGCCTCATCGCTGCTGCCACCTTCACCAGACGGCCCAGCAGCAATGAGGCTTCTGTGAATGTCCAACCTCCGCAACCCATATTCCTGCCTTGTTTTGAGGCAAACAAAAACCTACACCAATCAACAATATGCAAACGTACCATTTGCCCTGCTCACCTTCAAAAGCACCATCTTCACTTTCACTCCCGTCCATGTCCACATCACTGCCGCTGCCTGCACCCTCTTCTCCTTCCCCATCTGCCTCATCACTGCTGCCGCCTTCATCAGACGGCACCCAAAACACAGGGTCCTCATCATCACCACTGCCCTCTGCACCTGCTGTATCTGCTGCTGCTGCTGCTGCTCCGTTTGCTGGTGCCCCATTTGCAGCAGCAGCCTGCGTCTGCTTTGGTTTGGCAGCCTTGCTGCGGCGCTGCTGCTGCTGCTGCTGCTTGCCTGCAGCCTCATCATCATCGTCTGCTGCATCCGCATCCGCATCTGCTGCTGCTGGGTCGCCTTTGGGCACCTTGATGCCAAACGACTCCAGTGAGGGTTCAGGCTTCAAGTCAATCTCGTCATTTGTAAAGCGCTCTGCAGCACAGGACGCATCACGCAACAAACAGGATAGCATAGTAGGAAGAGGTCGCAGCAGCCACCATACACCATGTCACTAGCGATATTATCAGCGTAGCACTGCCCAGAAGCGAAGGTTCACACTCAAAGCTGTACACCAAGACACCAACATAACCTTCATGATGTGCACATCCTCACCCTTTGCTCGCAGGAACTTCTTGCCCTGCATGTGCTTCTTCACTGCCGCCAGGCTCTTGTCCATCAGCTGACCAGTCAGCGCACAGTACAGCATCAGCCTGCACACAACAGCAGCAGCAGGCAGAGCAGCAATCAAGCAGCAGCACGCAAGCTCATAAGCTGCAAAGAGGTGCAAGGGAGCCGGCCAGCACTGGCTGATGAGCTGGTCGATGGGTCCTGCAAGGAGAGCTGCACTGTGACAGCCTACTGCCCGTGCTTTGCTGTGCTGCTGCTTCTGCCGGCGTTGCCGCTGCTGCTATTGGTACTCACGGGAAATTTTTGCTCTGCACGATGAATGGCTCATACTTCTGCAGCACGCTGTCTGCCTGCTGCCGCTTCAGCAGCTTCTGGAACTTAGGGCCCCTGCGTTGCACCACACAGCACAACCAACGGCACTGCACATGAGGCCACTGATCAAACCTCGAATGACACAGCATGGTAGGTACTGCTAAACACTGCTCATTGCTTCAGATGCTTCCTGCATACGCAGCACCTGGTGACACATCTGACTGCAAGCGTGTGTGTAGTGCAGCACTACTAGTGCTCGCAAGACATAGATACTGGCATGCATGGGTGCTGTTGCTGGTAAGAGGATGCATGGTGCTTACTGTATGAATTTGGACACTTCTGCGTGCCGTGGTGGCAGTGTGTGGCCGTTGATTGTGCAGAGGATCTTTCCATTTTCCTGCACGCTGAAGTGCGCCTTGTGCTGCTCCAGCAGCTGCTGCAGCTCTGGGTCCAGGGCGTCCATCGTTCTAAGACTAGATATTTTAGCTTTCTGCCACCCAGGAGTGGCTGTTTCGCAATCAAGAACGCTCGGCAGCCAGTTGGTATGGCAGCAGCAGTGATGTGATGATGGTGGGCGGCAGCATACGCCAGCGTTCTTGCAACCTGCACGTGAACGCTGATGTATGCAATATTGTCAGAAGTGTTTACTACCCGACACGGCACTGCCAAACCATGGATAACACGGTAGGGTTCCGCTACTGCCAGTGCATACGTGGTACAATGTCCGATCGCCTTGAAAAAGCTCAGTTGAGAACGCTTTTGGAATGGCAATACATCTTACCTGCAACACAAAGAAAGCCTGTTCAGAGGAGTGTTTCGTGGCGCGCTCGTCCTCTCTGCTCCTTACAGAAGCGCAATCAAAATGCCTCTTATTGTTGTCGAGACCAATACCAGTATGGATCCAGCGGAGAAACGGTCTCTTGCAGTCAAACTGACCGAGCTCTTCACCAAGGCCCTCCACGTATGCTGACGCCAGAACAGCGTGCTTGTGCTGCCTTCGCGGCACCAACACTGTGTGGGGTATGTCTATCGGCGTCCGTGTGCTGGTCAATGTACTGACACCCCGCTGTTCTATCTTTGCCACTTGCAGACTGCAGCAGCGCACACACATGTGCAGGTGACTGACAACCAGTTCTTATCGTTGGGAGGCAACCCAGAAATCCCAGCCTCCGTGGTAAGTCTCTTCATCGCAATCTGCATTGCAAACCTGCAGATCCTACTGCCTTGGTGTGTGCCAGAACAGCCCAATCTACTGCCAGTGCATGGTGCACTTGACACAATCCGATCACTGGTGTAAACTCTTTCGCCTTCTCCCTGTCCCTGATGGGGCCAATAGCATGTAGCCGTGCTGCGGGATAAGGTCTGTCTGCCCCGTCTGGCATCAGTTGCCTGTGACAATTCTCACCAGTAAGCAGACGTGCACTTGGTGACAGACGATCAGCCCCGCCCCTTGTTCTGCTTTCCTGCAGCACCCACTCCTTGTACAGATACCAATCGAGATGCCACCTCTAAATCTAATTGCTGCTGTCCCTGCTGTTGCTGTGTGGCGTGCTGCATCTGCTGCAGGTGACCATCAAGGCAGCAGACAGCTCCATCAGCAGGGATGCACGTAAGGATCTAGTGGCAGGCATCAGCCAGGCACTGCCGCAGCACCTGCAGTGCCTCAGTGGGGACCGCATCTACATGTGGGTGCAGCCATATGTTGTTTTGTCACATTTTACGTGTTATTATGTTATGTTCAGCATAAGAAGCAGCAGTGATGACTTGTGGCCATATGCCGTGTACAATAGTGACTGCTGTATGGTTTCTGAACAAGGATACGATTCAGGCAACAGCTCCTGTTATTTGCTTTTAGCGTTGACCAGGAAGGTGAGCAAGCAGCGACCTTTCAACGACCTGAGAAATCGCGGTGGATATTGAAGCAGTAATACGCAGGATGGTGCTGCAGCAACAACGCCAATGATAAGGCGCCAATGACGCACCCATCTGCTGGTGAGCGCTGCTGCTGCCTGCTGTGTCGAAGTCAAGTGCCGAAGCTGAACATTTTGAACACATGCTGTGGTGCGATGCTGCTGCTGCTGCTGCGTGCAGGATCTTTGAGGAGCACCCCGTGCAGAACTTTGCAGTTGGCGACAGCATCATGACCTTCGACACCATGCACACGTGAGTCAGCGCGTCAGCAACGACATATAGCAAGATCCAACAGTGATGCGACCGCATTTGAGTGGTGTGCATGAGTGCCCCTTTCGCCTGCATCATCAGCAGGGATGTACTCGCCCTCAGCAGGATTACTATTTGTGCATTGCGTGATAGCAGTCACAGTGGGTTATGGCTGACTCGGATGTGAAGGCAAAGATATATGCATGTTGGATGCACAGCTGTTCATATTGCGGCTGTACAACCAGTGCGCACCTGCTGCTGCTGCTGCTGAAATGCGCTGCTGATGTGTGTGCCTGCAGGGCCAAGAGCGTTGAGAACTTTGCTGAGGTGGCGCCATGAGCAGCAGCAGCATAAGCAGCAGTACTGACAGCTAATGCGACAGCTGTTGCTGCAGCAATGGCTTACTCAGTCGTTGAGATCCTTGCACTTGGCAGACCAAAACCGTGCTCGCGCAGCAGGAACAGCAGCCGCTACCGCAGCGCCAGCAGCAGCTGCAGCGCATGCAAGCATGGGCTCAATTGATGCAGGAACTTCCGGGGTAGGTTTTGGTGCAGCAGGATGCAAACGGTGGCGTCAAAACATAGGTGGTGTTGGGGTGTTGGTTGGCAGCAGTGCCCTGTGGTGCTGCTATTTGAATGTGCTGCACATTATAGGTAAGCAGTTTGACTGTGCTTGAGGAAGCAGTCCTGGGTTGCAGTTGCATTCTCCAGCAGCACTATTGTTGAATTTCACGGCATTGGCTATGGTGCGATCTGCTTTATCAAGCTAGGTATGTGCTGCAAATGCATTTGCAGCAAATGATCTTGGCATGCACTGTTGTTGGATGTCTGCCCTGCACAGGCCGTTCACTGTGAATGTTGCATGCGCTGCTGCCGTACGGTAGCGTGAGAGTGTTGCCAGGCATTCAGCTGCATGACTGCACCAAACCACATGACGCTAGCATATGGCAGGCATTGGCGTTGCATGATGCTTGACACGTAGTCATGAGTTGGTGCGGTTGGACTCTTCTGCAAGAACCACTAGTTCTACACACTAGACGGAGTGGGGTGACTGGTGGGCGGATGTCAGACGGAGTGTGACAGCACACCGTCCAGTGTGAGAAAGGGGTTCGAAGGGGTTCTTTTCACAGTCAGGGCCCATGCACTGCTGTAAAGTATTTTTACATGTATTTTCTGTTCGTTTGTGCTTTTTCAAGCCCCCATGCGTCTTTACGATTGCAAGCGTAACCACTAACAGGTGACAGTGCACTTCACACTAACCCCAAAACACGCATGCAGGGCCAGATAGCAGTGAACACGGCTTTTTGGAAACGATCAAAGCTTTACATGCATGATATATGGTCTCGGCATTGAGTATGCTCTGGTGTCAACAACAGCGACAATGAACGACAGACCGCGCAGACAGCAGCCCAGGAAACGAGATGATGCGTTTGTTTATGAATCAGAACTACTAGTTGAAGTGCTAGACACCCGTGCAGCGTCTACAGCTAAGCGTAGGAAGAGTGCAAGCTCTACAGCAGCAGCAGCAGCAGCACTGCAGGATGACTCTGACAGCTTAGACAGCGACAGTGATGCTGATATGGCCAGCAGCGACGGTGAAGATGAAGAGGAGGATGAAGGCGAGGAGGAGGAGGAGGACTTTGACCTGGCTGCGTAAGTTCTGGCATCACAGCAGTTGCTTGGTGCTCTGAGCGTTACTGCATGCGCTGGCAGTGCGGCTGCAGTATCGTAGGCAGCAACCGTCCATGTGCATGCCTTGCTTGCTTGCTTAGACCTGCAGACTGCGCCTGAAGGACATTAAGCAGCATGGCTGCCAGCCTGTGCGTTATCGTCACAGTGTATGATGGTTGACAGGCAACACAACCAACGCATACCTTTCAAGTCTGCATGATTCTTATGCGTTGTCAGTACAGCAAGGCACAAGTTCTCACTGGTGGCAAGTTGCTGTTGCTGGATTGTAAATGCTGCAGCCTAGCTGTACCATCTGTACACAAGGGTGCTTCATGTGTTGTAGAGTGTGTCTGGCTGCAGGATCTGCTCCTGGCAGTACCTGCAGGCATAGTGCAGTACAGTTGTGGCTGCACTTCTATTTGGAAGCATTGCCCTGTTGTGCTGTTGTTCAGCCGGCTGGAGGTACACTGCACCAGTGGCACTGTGCAAGCAGGCAGTCTGTTGAATGCTGTCAACAAAGGTGTGGTAGCAGCGCACTGAGCGCGTCTGCAGTAATAAGCTTGTGCCAAAAGCATCAAGCAGCACTGCTGTGTGTTTGAAGTTACAGAGTATGATGGTTGACAGGCATCGCGGCATATCCCGTTTTGATGGCATCTGATATACATTTGCTGCATGGCCCTTTGGCAGTTGGCTTTTGCACTTCACAACGTACCTTAGCCTGCTGCTCAGCACTGCTGGCAGGATCAGGATATAGCATAATTTCCCACAACCCATGGAATTGCACAGTGGTAGCTTGTTTTGACCGCATATTGGCGTTCAAACTGCTTTGGCTGCTGTGTTGTGTGTGCACCCTCCATAGAATCTGCACATTCCGCATGCGACACCAGCAAAGCATTTGCTCTCTGTGTTTCTTAATGTAAGAAAGGTAGCAGCGCTGCAAATTAATGTGGTGTGTATAACAAGGCAACATTATCTCTTGGGGGCAAATTGGTGCTGCTGGAGTGCTCATTGCATGGCTTACATGCCACATTAGCACATGCTCTGCTAGCCTAGGCTACCCATGGGTTGGCCCATAGGCCTGCTGGCAGCTGCCAGTCGTACGACTTGCGCGTTGTTGTCGGACAGGTGCTACAGGCATATATATACTTGGCTATTGACAGTGAACAGACGAAAATATTGTTTGCTGTAATCCAAATTGTATTGTGCACTGTTTGCTGACCTGGTTAGCACAACACCTGCCAAGCTGCTCCTGCAGCTGCAGCTGGCATGGTGTACAGCAGTAACAGCTGAGAGCACGTGCTGTTCAGTGCGTCAGCTGCGATGGTTTCATGCAATAAGTTAATTTACCATTAAAATGTTTTTCTAGGGGTTTGTCACGCATTGAACATCCACGAACAGCGCGGCAAAGCGAAAGTCTGGTAACCATCCATCAAGCACTTCGGTCGGACGATGCTGACAACAACGCGCGTAGCAGCCTGTAGCAAAGACGTATTTGCTGCGTTGTAACGCGTGTACGTGCTTGCGATGTTTGACAGTACTCCGCCTCGCATCCGTCCCAGGCAGCTGGCCACTGTCCGTCTGCCTCCGGCTAGTGTGCAGAACCCTAGCTCACATGTAACAAACGCACACCAACACACGTCACGCCCAGGAGTATGCAGTCAGCAGCGATGAAGTGCGCGCGCCCTTGAAGTTCAACTCGGACCCGTTCTGGTGCTGTGTGGTGGCCCATTGCACGTTTTGCTGTTCTTGCTTACTTCAGGAACGTACAGACATCATGGTCGGAAGGGTGTGCATTATTGCGATCCTTGCCTTTGGATGCTTTTTATCTATCAATGAAACATTTGCAGCTCGTCTTCCTGAGCACAAGGCATTGCGCAGCTCTGAGTCTGGATCTCACACTCTTATGAAGAAACATGGAGGCAAGGGCACAGAGTGCGACAGTAGGCGCTTCCGGAAGTCAATGCTAAAGCTGATAAGAGAGGTAAGTCGCGCGTACAGTCCAGCGACGTGGGGTAATCCTATGCAATGCTGCCGGCCCTGCTGCTGTCATTGCCTTTCATCAATATGCTGCTGCATTTGGTTTGGTGTGCTGACATGCACATGTCTCCACGACACAGATGCCACTCATCGGGCTATTTGAGGACATCAAAAACGAAACCAAGTGAGTGATCTGGTCAGCCTGTTTGTGGTAGGCCGTATGACCAGCACTGTCACAGCAGCAGCGCGCGCTGCAGGCCAAAATGCAAGCAACTGGAAATCTGCGATGCAGCAGGACGCCACCATCTGCGATCGACAGATATGACAAATACTTCTGACATGCTGGCGTATGAGCTGTGTTACAAACACATGCCTGCAGCAGGCGTGTGGGGAGGAGGGGGTGTACTCCAAGCCTTGTCAGCGGCTAACACAAGTTGTGGTGTCGTTGCTGATAACAACTTAAAGCACCCTTGACTATGTCCCTGCCAGGCAAACTGTCTGTCTCAAGTACTATTTGAAACTTCTTGTCACCAGAATCTCTGTCGGTCAATCTGCTCACCCTCGTTCATCCTGACGTGCAGGTTTGAGGCGAGCGGCATGACCATCGCTCCCTACAAGGACCCGCAGTACGCAGTGGAAGAGTGGCTCTGGATAGGTGCGCGCTGACAAAACAATTCGTATCATTATAAACTAGTTCTTGTCATTTGCTGCTGCTGTCATGTTCTGTTGCAACAATTGTCTTCTATCATTGTACAGCAAACGTGTTCGTCTAGTGCAGCTGCAGCACCGGCAAACGAATGCTTGGTATTCAAGGCGGCCATGCTGCGCACTGCTTTCAACTGCCCTGTTCTGACCTTTTGTGGTTGCTGCTGCAGTGTTTGACAATCTGCATGCGCTGGGACGCATAGACCGCCACTTCCAGTTTGCTGCAAAGAAGAACCTCTTGGTAGGGCATAAGCCAGACGAAGAGGACAGTCAGTTTGAGGTGAGGGGTGGGATGCAAACCGTAGTAGCATCTGTGTGCTTTGCACACGAATCATATATGTTCTGTGTCAGCCGCTGTAGTACCAAGAGGAGGTGCTGGTGGGGCAAATGCCAGACAGTGGCAAGTGGTTTGAGGTGAGGGGTGTGACCTGATCAATAACGTGTATTTGTTGTCTTTCAAGTCGTTACTAGCTGCCAAAATCAGCCTGCTGGTGAAACGCGAGCCAGTCAAAGGCCGGACCCGCCAGTTGGCTGGGCAGACGAGTTTCCAACTAGGTAGGCTACATGCAGCACAGCGTTCGCATCTGTTTAATCACCTACAATACATGCATAACTGTGGCTGAACTCTGGCGCTCCAGCAAGGCGCTACTCCACTACCTGGGGTGGATCAACATCCTTGCCTTGAAGCATATTGCAAGTGCGGCAACGTGCTGCTGCTGCTGGTGCTGCTGCTGCTGCTGCTGCTGGTGCTGGTGCTGCTGCTGCTGCTGCTCCTGCTGCTGCAGGGCATCACGTATGTGGAGTCCACAGGCAACTTCCTGGCCATTGAGGAAGTGCGCTACAGCGAGCAGCATGACGAGCTGCACCCATTCACACACGAGCTGCGCATCTCCGACAACGGCACACAGTACGAAACTGTGCAGGTGCGGGCTGCAGTAAAAGTAGATGTGTGTGAACACTGCGGTATAATCGGCAAAGTGGCAGCCCATACAGTCTGTTTAGGAGTGTGGTGTGCCGTTGCAGGTGCTGTGCGAAGCACAATAAGCTGCACCCCTTCACTCACGAGCTGCGCATATCTGAAATCGGCACACAGTACGAAACTGTGCAGGTGAGGGCTGCGGCTCAAGTGGCCTGTGGCACAAGTGGCGAAGTTGCGGCCCCCTTAGAGTCTGCTGGGGTGTGTGGTGTGCCGTTTCAGGTGTTGTGTGAAGCACAGTAAGCTGCACGCCTTCACTCACGAGCTGCGCATCTTCGAGAACGGCACACAGTACGAAACTGTGCAGGTGAGGGCTGCGTTTCAAGCTGACCTGTGGTACAAGTGGCAAGGTGGCACACTCTGTGGGAAACCGACATTTCCAATTGATGTCTGAGTGACTTCCGATACGTTTCCGAGTGCGCAGCCCATGTTGGGGGTTGTGGTGTGCCGTTGCAGGTGCTGTGCGAAGCACAATAAGCTGCACCCCTTCACACACGAGCTGCGCATCTCTGAGAATGGCACACAGCACAAAACTGTACAGGTGAGGTTTGTCTGTGCGAGTGTCCGCTGCATATCAACACAGTCTGTTTCAAAACCGTACCCAGTACGAATCTGTACAGGTGAGGGCTGCGGTTCAAGTTGGCTCGCGATATGTCCTGTAGTGCAGCTGGCAAAGTGGCAGCCCATTGAGTCTGTTTAGGAGTGTGGTGTGCCCAGTCAGGTGATGTGCGAAGCATGACGAGCTGCACCCCTTCACTCACGAGCTGCGCATCTCCGAGAACGGCACACAGTACGAAACTGTGCAGGTGGGGGCCTGCGGTTTACATTGACCTGTGGTACAAGTGGCAGGGCGGCAGCCCAGAGAGTTTGTTAGGGTTGTGGTGTGCCGTTTCAGGTGCTGTGCAAAGCACCCCTTCACACACGAGCTGCGCATCTTTGAGAACGGCACACAGTACGAAACTGTGCAGGTGAGGGCTGCGGTAAAAGTAGAGCTGTGGTGCAAGTGGCCAAGTGGCAGCCCACCTAAAGGCTGTTGGGGGTTGTGGTGTGCCGTTGCAGGTGCTGTGCGAAGCACATTAAGCTGCACCCCTTCACAGATGGGCTGCACATGTCTGACAACAGCGCACAGTACGAAACTGTGCAGGTAAGGGCTGTGTTTCGAATTGACTGCGGTATGAGTGGCAGTTGCAAGGTGGCAGCTGATGGAGCCTGTTTGGGTTTGACGTGTGGCGCAGTTAGGTGCCACCAGCGGCTGTATGAAGCATAAAAATCACTCCCCTGCAGCACTGGGCTTGCCTGTATCATGCCACTTGCTTGCAATGGTACGCAGTGTGCCCAGTGCGCTTGAACTCAAAGCATGGTGTATGCAATGGAACCATGGGCTTTCAAAGGCCCTCGGAACGGCTGCACCGCCAGCAGCTGCTGCACTGTTGCCTTCTTCTGCCACTATTAGTACGAGTAGGTGATTGTGTGACTGTGGTATCGGTGTTGCAGGTGTGCCCAGTGCATTTGTTCCTTCAGCACGAAAACAATAGCTTGAAAGACAACATTGCAGCAGCTGCTTGCAGCTGCTAACTGCTCAAACTTGAGGGGCTGCGCTACCAGCAGCTGCTGCAGTGTTGTCTTTTTTTGCTGCAAGTTGACTCAACGGCAATTACGTGACTGTGTTGTCGGTGTCACGGTTATTCGCTGTACACTGCGTCCTGAAGCATGTTAAGAGTGCCTGTAACAAGCTCACTTCCTGCAGCACTGCGCTTGCCTGTCATGATGATCATGCCACTTGATTGCAATGGTATATACCAGATATGCAGGTGTGCCCAGTGCACGTCCATCCTGAAGCACGAGAACAAGGGGCTGCACTATCAGCAGCTGCTGCAGTGATGTCTTGTTTTGGCAGCGGACACCTTGAATGCGTGGCTGTGCTGCTGCGTGTGCAGGTGTGCCCAGTGCACTTTGTCCTGAAGCATGAGAACAAGGGCTTTGAGGGGGTGCACTATCAGCTGCTGCTGCAGTACTTGTTTGGCACTGCTTGTTTATAGAACTAAAACTTGATTGTGTGGCTATGCTGCTGCGTGTGCAGGTGTGCCCAGTGCACTTCATCTTGAAGCATGAGAACAAGGGCTTTGAGGGGGTGCACTACCAGCAGCGGGGAGAGGAAGGCCTGCTCATGGGGCTCTGCGAAGGTGTGTACTGCTGCCGCTGCTGCTGCTGCTGATGCTGATGCTGATGCTACCTGGGACCTTTGGTGAGCACTATTTGTTTGGTTGGAGTAATTTATAGGAGTTAGACACATGCTACCTGACACGGAAATCCATCAGTCGGCGGCATCAGGTGGCAGTAAGCTGCTGTTGGCATGCTAAGCCGTGCAGGCTGGTTATAGTTCGTTGACTATACAGAAGTTGCTTCACATGGTGCAGCTTGCCGATGCGTGTTGCAGTTCAGAATGCATCATGCAAGTCAACCAGCAATGCAGCCACTAACGCAACCTTTGTGTTGGCCACGACTTCTTGCACATCATGCACTGCAAGCAACCACTGCATCATGCCATGTTGACCTGCAATGCAACTGCTGACGTGTCAGCTGCGGTGGTGCCCACTCGTGCACAATCTTTTGTGATGATCATTATGCGCTGCAGGCAACCACTGCTGGGTTGGCAAGCGCTGCAAAGATGCTGGCAACGGCCGCATTGCATCACGCCAATGTGACCTGCAATGCAACTGCTGATCGTGCGGTTGTGTCGGTGTCTATGGACTGCAGGCATCCACTGCTGGGGTGGCAAGCGCGGCAAAGACGCCGGCCATGGTCGCATTGTTTCGCTTGAATGTGACCTGCAGTGCACTGCTGATCGTGTCGGTTGTGTTTGTGCCTATGGACTGCAGGCAACCACTGCTGGGGTGGCAAGCGCGGCAAAGACGCAGGCCACGGCCGCATTGTGGTGTCTGTCAGCAACGGAACGAGCGGCAAGGATTGTGGCTGGGACGTTGTCAAGGTGCGGTGGAAGCTCTTGTTTGCCAGCATTGCTCCACCCGCGCCACTGCTCTGGAAGTGCGTACGAGGCGCGCAGAGTGAGGCGCTAGATCGTGTGAACACTAGCTAGGCTGTGGCACAAGTTGCATGGTGATTGGGTTCATTGAAGTGCTGCGGTTGCTGCTGCTATGCTGCTGCTGCTGCTGCTTACGTTGCCGTGTAGACCATCAAGATACCCAAGACTGCCTACTTCACCGACTACTCAGGTGGGCAGCATGCTGTGGCCACTGATACCAAGACACATTTGAGTTCACCATGTGCGGGACCATTTGTTTGCTGGCCATGGGGCCAAACCCCCTCCACCGCATGTTATGTATGAGTCATACTGCAGATTGCAGCGGATGCGCTTGGCACATACATGCACACATGGCACGTGTATACACATGCGCCATCTCACACACAAGTATTGCGCTGCTTCATGGCATAGTTCTGGCTGACTCCTCCACCTCTATCTTGCTGCTGTGCAGGCATGGCTGTGCGTGGCGACCGCATCGCCATTGTGAGCCAGGAGAACGCCACGCTGTGGATTGGGCAGTTTGACTGGCAGCAGCTGGAGTTCACCGATGAGGGGCGCGTGTTCCACTTCCCACGCGACAACCACTGCGACATCGTGTACTGCAACGTGGAAGGGGTGAGTCTGTCTCATGAGTGATGATCATTGCTGTTGAGCCTTGATTGGCGCCCCAAGATGAGCTCTGTGTAATATGTACAGACGTGTCAAATGAGGGAAGAAGACTTTGGGGCCCTCAGGGCGCCCTCCATCGGGTGTTATCAGCTGAAAAGTTGAAAGTGGATGCTGTGCGGCACTGCTGTGAAGTTCACGACATGCCGCCGTTGCCCTAGAGTTGCAGGGGCAGCACTCTAACCATGTTTGACCACCCATTGGTCATAACAAATGCCAAGGGTTGAAGCTATCGCGGCGATTACTGCTTGTCTCGTGTCGTCGTGTCTGTTGCCCGCTGCAGGTGCAGTGGCTGGATGACGTGCGCTTTGTGGTGTCCAGCGACAAGGCAAAGAAGTACCAGTCCTACAGGTGAGGCTGGCGGTGCGCAACTTGCGCTGCAAGTGGCAGGCTGCTAGCCTGCTGCAAACACTGCGGCAGCATGTGACATGCAGCCAGGTACAGCTGTCCTGTCAATGCATCATGATGCCAACTGAGTGTGCTTTTTGCATGTGCTGAGCATTGTTCTAGTGATTGTGGCAGGCTGATCGCGACACATCCAGCGGCCGACTGCACGTACAACTTGGAATGCTGAATGCTATCCTTGAATACATTATGGAGTAGTTACTAGTGCTGTTTTTTTGCTGCTGCAGGTGTGTTGCCCAAGAGCAGATGGTGCACATCTTTGCACTGCCGGAGGATGCATAAGCACAGCAGAAGTGAGAGGGCAGAGTCAAAGCACCTGGTGCACACTGTGCGGGTATGTGCATGAGCTGTAGCACGCCAAGGAAGTGTGAGGGTTCAACGCCCTTGCTTTTGCTGATCCGGGTGCTGCCAGCACCTCTTGAAGACGGGCGTGTGTGGTGTATTTCACAGGTGAGGCAGCGCCTGTGGCCCCCAGGAACTGGGGTCGTATAATTGTACTGTGTGTCGCCAGCCAGTAGGCCCTAGGCAGTTTTGCCCCCCAGGTAACCAGACAAGACAGCACCGCCGGACACACAGGGCCAGTGTGTAGCCGACCACTGGGATTCCGCTTTCTCAGCCCAGACGACCCGTGCCAGGCTGGCACTGCAAATCAAGACATGGACTGATCATCATGTTGGCACGGTGCCGCCTGCACTGCAACGGTTGCCAAGTTCAGCGGGGCAGTGCCGCAGCCTGCACGTGCCGCATGCCATGCGCGCGTTTCTGCACCTTCGAGGTGCGCTGCACTCAGTGACTGAGTGCTGCATCCCTTTCATTCGTCGCAGCTCAGCTGGCGGCCAGCCTCAGTGACCAGGCCAAGTTGTGAGTCAGCTGGTGCGTTGCACACTGGCGGTACGCCGTGCCAGTGGCACTGGCGGCGTTCACCAAATCGAACCGAACCATTGAACGCTGCACCCGGTGCGCTACAGTGGTCGTTGTCACAATGCAACGGCAGCAATTGCAGGCAACAATCACCTCTGCCACATTAAGGTTGCCAATTGAATCATCTTGACGTTAGTTACATCAGCTGCACTGTGCAGTTTGAAAGGCTAGGTCAACGTTGCGACTTTACAGGAGGCTGCCGTGCGCAAGACAACAGCAGGCACTGACCATCATTCAAGAACGGTGCAATGATTGCATGGTATACAACATGATGCTCCAGCAAAAGCAGCATACAATATAAGCGAAGCGCTTGCTAGCAGTGGCGCTATCAACACTGCTGACTTCCCTGGCACACCGGTGTGTCCATAGCGTTCTGAATACTATGCATGGTGGGGGCTGTAGGCAGTAACCTTGTGCCGAACGGTTGGACAAAGCGAAAGCCAAGGAAACAAACACATGCAAATCAACTTGCTCAAGGTCGAGGCTTGCCAGTAAAAGTAATAAGTGTATCATAGCGTGCAGCATGTGCAACACCACGATGCAGGAAGACTCACACACCACAGGCACCCCCACAACACTATTGATGAACTGGCATGATGACGCCTGCGCTGCAAGTACATCATGCAGCAACATGTACCCAACCCTCTTTCGCGCTTTGGCGGCGGCTCAGTGAGAGCTAGGACGCGCGCTACCCAGCAACACAACAGCAGGCTTGGCTGAAAGCTGACCGTTGGGTAAAGCTCACGGGCATGATCCAGCTGTTGATACCAGCAACAATACAAACAATACCTTGACGCAACCCCCCAAACTATGCCTGCGTTCAGCAGCACCAGTGGTGCATGCACAGACCTTGACACGACGCCTGTGACCTCGCTAAAGAGCAACTCCCTTGCCTCCTGACAGAGCAGCCTACAGCCCACAACCCCAATTGCCATCCACACCTGACAGCAGACACCCATGCCTGTCATCATTGATATGATGCCCATTCAAGCCATAGCATCAACGTCATAATTCCCGCGCCCCACAGACGCGCAAGTACTGTAAGTACCTTACACATGGTACCCACCGCCGCCCCAGGCACCGCCACTGCTGCCGCGCTGCTGCTGCTGGTACCCTGCTGAACCCCTCCTTGCGCTGGTGGCAGCGCCAACTGCTGCTGCTGCTGCCGCTGGCCGCCTGGCCCATGCAGCTGCTGCTGCCTGCTGCTGCCAGCCGGATTCATCAGTCCCACACCCCGCAGACGCCAAGTATTGTGTATAGTTCACACATGGTAGCCACCGCCGCCCCAAGCACCGCCATTGCTGCCGCGCTGCTGCTGCTGGTATCCCACACGACCACCATACTGCCCATACTGCTGCTGCTGCTGCTGGTACCCACCCTGCTGCTGCTGAACCCCTCCTTGTGCTGGTGGCAGCGCCAGCTGCTGCTGCTGCTGCCGCTGGCCACCTGGCCCATGCAGCTGCTGCTGCTGCCTGCCGCTGCCGGCTGGGTTCATCCATTGCGGCATTGTCTGCTCCGCGTGCTGCACCCACTCATGGTCAAAGTGATCTGCTGCTTGTGGGTCAATGCCTACATGGCGCTCCTGGGTGTGCACTGCACCGCTGCCGTCACGAGTGCGGCTGATGACACGCTCCTATCATAGCAGCAGGCACCAAATCGCATCAGGCACCAAAGGTGGATGAAAGTGACAGCAAAAGTCAAGAGACAGCAGCAGCCAGGTCAACACATGATCACGGCCTATGAAGGAAAGAAAGTCACAATGGTAGCAAAAGTGCCGGAGATCGCTAGACGGGATCAGCATACACTCCACGCAGCAGAGATCAGCGGTCAACACCATAAACACACACGCACATCAAGCAGAGGATGACAGTGCAGCCCATCACTGTGTTGTTGCAGTGCGCACACGCCCCCCGCAGCTGCAGCAGAGCGCACGCTGTGAGCTGAGCAGGAGGGAAAAGCTCAGTGCATCAATGCAGCAGGGCAATGCGTAAAAGTGACTCACCCGGTCTCCGATGCCACGTTGAATGGTCATTGACTCAACACCAGTGCGGCCATCGCGCACAGTCTTTTGCATCTCCCTCACCTGCATAGCATCAGCAGCAGTGTTCAGCACACGGAGCCATGCCACTACAGCCATTCTTGCTGCAGCTGCGCAGTAAGAGCTTCCTGCGATCTTGCAATGGTAATGCATGCTGTGTGTTGCTGGGTGCCTGCCGTTCTGCAGATGATGCACCATCAACTGCCGCAAAACAGAAGATCAGCAGATAACATCTGTGCCATCCACCACCGGCAATGCACATGCTGATGCTGCGCTGTTGCATGCTGCAACATCATGCCATCTGATGCATCTCCTGCAAGCACCTGTCAAGCTGTGCTGTGGTATACTCTTAGCATGCACATGCTCTCCTCAAGGAAAACAAACAGGAAAACGGCAGCTGCCATCACTCACCCCTCCAGGCGCCTGTCGCGACGTGGTGCTGCTGTGGTATGTTCCATCCGGCCCAGAGCTGTATACTGAGCTGCTGCTGTAGCTGTAGACAGCACCACTGCCTCCGCTGCTGCTCTGCTGCATCTGCGCCATGTTCATGTCAAAACCAGGCATGCCAGCAAATATGTTGCCAAATAGCCCGCCAAATGGGTTGACCATTGGTGCTCCAAGCATCATGTTCTGTCCTGCAAAGCCGCTTGCTGCGCCTGGCGCTGCTGGTGCAGGAGCAGCAGGGTGTGCTGCTGCTTGGCGCTGCTGTTGGTGCTGTGGAGGCGCGTAATGTTGCTCCTGCTGCGCTTCCGCCTCGTCATCTGCAGCAAAAGGAGACGTTAGAATGTATCAGCAACGACATGCGACAAGGAACCACGGCACACCTGCCAACAGCTGTACAGTACGCACCCTCATCTGGCTCCTCCACGATAGGCCCTCCGCCGCGGGAACCCTGCTGGTGCGCGTGCTGAGGCACTTCCTCGACTTGTGGACCAGCGTGGTGTTGCTGAGGGCGCTGCTGCTGCATCTGCGAGCACACACGCTACTCAGAACGTGGGACCTGACTGTCGAGACAGCTACTTCTGACCTGCCAGCAGCTACCCACCATGTGAGGAGGCATGCCGTTCATAAAGGGATCATTTATCATCTGATTCATCATTGCATTCATCTGGTTCATCATGCCGAAGAGGCCACCACCTCCGGGAAACATATTGCTTCTCTTGCAAGCACTAAACGGGGTATATCTAAGATAATTTGCCCTCAAAAGGCGAATAAAGGCGAAGCGATTCCTACCCTTAACTATCTGGGGCAGGTAGGCCACCCTGCTGAAGTACAGTGCAGGAAGGTTCCAGAGTTTGGGGTTTGGGGTTGTGCTAGGAGCAGTTCCTTGCTATGATTCACGCCATGCTGCTTACCAGAGCAACCAGGCATTTCTCAATGCACTCTAATCATGCGCACCCAGGCAACCCAATGCAGCTGTTCATGCCCACGCCAGCCGCTCACCCGTGCTACAGGCCTTGTGCCAGAACTTACCGTGTGACACAGCAGCAGAGCCCTAAGCGCCTTCTGAACACCATAGTTGACAAATTGAGCGCTGGCAATACTCTGGACTTCAGTGCTCAGCCAGATGCAAGTGTGATGTCAGCAGGTATAGATTGCACAAGTTCAAGTCTTTTGAGAACAGCTCCTAGCAATCATTGCATGATGTCACGGCCTGGCAAGATAGGACAGCCATTCGCTGATGATGAGGTTTCATGCTCAGTAAAGCATGCAGCTGGTGTGGCTCCTACTGGGAATTAGTCATCATCATCATCATGTTACCCATTAAGCCATATCAACGCCATCGGCCCCGCGCCCCTCAGGAGCGGAATAACTACTGGGAATTAGTAATCGAAGCCTGAAAGGATCACGAGGGGGGGGCACCAGCCTGGTTGCCAGGCCAGGCCTGTCAGGCTACCAGGCAGCGTCTGCACCACTGACCCAAGTGCAGCTACGATCAAGTATGCTTCAATTTTTGTTTTCAATCCCACCACTCTGCAGCAGAAGCGAGCAGCTGTTGCTGAGTTGTTACCGCAGGTCTTTAGGGCATTGTTACTGTCCCGTTCAACTCAAACGTATCGGACAAATGGATCGATCGAGTGCCCAATTCTCTGAGAACGGTTGTGCTTGTGAACACTCACACACTGATCATAGAAAACACATTGTTTCTCCATGGTATCGTGTCACCAGATATCTTCTCTCCAACAAGCATTAGAAGCTGGTCTTCAAAGTAGAGCAAGTGTGTCAGGCCTCACTTGCGAGCCTGCAACGCTGTCCTTGTGTGGGGCGTAAGCCATCTCGGGACCATGCAGGCGGAGATCGGCTTTCAGGACAGAGAACGCAGCACGTCACGCAACGATGACGGACTTGCTTCTGGATGTCCTGCGTCAGAAGTGCTAGCACAGCAACATGGCCACAAGAGTAGCGTTCGCAGCAGCACGGAAGCGCCTCTGCCTGCTTGCAGTGCTGCAAACGAGTCTTTGGCTGCATACTGCAGCAGCCTTTTGAGGACCTGCGTAGACATCAAGCTCAGTGAACCTCCAGGGGCAAGTAAGCGGGGCATAGTAGCGGTTGCAACGCATAGCAGGCTCATGCCCTCTCACTGCAGCAGCAGTGGCAGCAGCGCACGCCTCATGACTGGGCGCCCTATGTTCTGCTATTGTAGCACTTGCATGTGTGGATTATGTGTTCCATTACTTATGTATATGGCTGCACAGCATCCTGCATGTCTGCTGCTGTGTTCATGTGGTCTGAGACATGTATGCTTGATCCGGGTGCCATGCACTGCATTGCAGCCCCTCGTGCTCAAGGCTGGTTTGGCCAATGGCCGTGTCTCCGCTGTAAGGCTACAATGGTTGTATCTGTTGCGCAGCCGTCTTCAAGCTTTTCACTCTTCCAACTGGCGCTCAAAACAAATCTAATGCGCCCGTGCTTCTGCCCATTACTCCTGCAGGCGATGGCGAAGTTCACACTCTCAGTGCCCGGCTAGCAGCAGCGCTGCCAGCTGCGCTCGCTGCAGCAACGCTTGCAGCATCCTGGCGCTACACACGTGATGTGCCTGCAACCTTCAACACCAGCAGCAGCAGCAGCAGCAGCGGGTTTCCTGGCATTCCGAGCTCAGCAGCAGCAGCAGCAGCAGCAGCATGCGTGCTCAGCCGTGCAACACGTACAGTCACACATGCAGCAGCACTTGGCGGCACCTTCCAGCTGGTGTTTGAAGTTGTGGAGCCAGCAGATGCGGCGGCAGTCGCAACTGTTGCTGCTGCACTATCTGCTGCGCGACTTGATGCTGCCGTGCAGCAGCAGCAGCAGGCAGCGGTTGTTGAAGGAGCACTGCAGCAGGCTTTAGCTGCTGCCTTACTTCCAGGCTGGGGCATCAAGTCCGTTCAACTCGACCCCCAGGTCCAGGCACAGCAGCAGCAGCAGCAGCAGCAGCAGAGCGAGCAGGACCAGGCTGTAGCAGCTCTGGCAGCAGCAGCTCAGGGCCTTGCGTTGCGGCCAGCAGCAGTAGGCCTTCCACCACCACCACCAGCAGCAGCTGCACTACCTGCAGGCACGAATACCAGCACCAGCAGCAGCAACAGCAGCAGGGGGCCTCTTTCTGGTCATGCTGCTGTCGATGATGTGTCAGTGGCTGTTGAGCTGCTGTTGCCAGGCCGCAGTGTGCAGCAGCTGCTAGCAGCAGGGCAGGAGTCCTTGAGGGCTGTGGTGCTGAGCTGTGCTCCTGGGAGGCTGCTTGGCAACTTGCTGCTTGACAAAGCATGGAAGCTGCAGCAGGGTGAGGACGATGGTGAAGCGGATCAATACAGTGCAACAGCAACAGCAGGAAGTGTAGATGGTGATAGGCCTGATGGTGTAGCATCTGGGTTCGGGGTGGCAGTAGCAGCAGCCGGGTATGAGGAGTCAGGGGCCAAGAGTCTGCAGATGCAGCTGCGCATCATACGGGAGCGGCCGCAGCAAGGCAGTACAGGCACTACAGACGGCCAAAAAACAGCAGCAGCACCAACGGCAGCAGCAACAACAGCAGTGCTAAACCCAGATGGTGTGGGCGCTTCCCATCACAGTCCAGCTAGATGTCTGTCAGAGTGCCAAGTTTTGTCAGTTGTGCTGATGACTGCACCTGCAGCAGCAGAAGCTGCGAAGCAGCAGCAGCCTCAGCAGCACCCTACGCCAGCAGCCAACACAGCAGCTGCTGCAGCAGGTGCTGCTGAGTATACAGAGCCAGGCGAGGGAGATGTTATGTTGGCACAGCTGCCGCTGCTGGTGCTGCCTGCTGAGGCACAGGCTGAACTTCAGCGGCTGTTTGGCACTGCGGAAGCTGCAGGGGTGCCGTATGCTGCGATGTATCGGCAGCTGCTGCCGCTGCTGCAGGACTGGGAGCTGCTGCTAACGCTGTGTGGCAGCAGCAGCAGCAGCAGTGGCAGCAGCAGGGATGGTGGCCTTGGCGACAGGAAGAACAGCAACGGGACTGCGGATGGTGGTGCCAATGGCAAGAGGAGTGCTGATATGGACGGCGTTTCTGCGGTTGACGGTGGTGGTAGCAAGGGGGGTGGCAGTGGGGATTGCAGGGGCGCTGCTGCTGCTGACGGCAACACAGATGGGAAGAGCAGCGCTGGCACGGCGCATGGCAGCACTGGTGGCGGCAGTGGGGATGGCAGGGGAGCTGCTGGTGCTGATGGTAGTGATGCTATCAATGAAGGGGTTGCTGCTGCTGACGGCAACACAGATGGAAAGTGCAGCGCTGGCATGACGCATGACAACAGTGGTGGTGGCAAGGGTGGTGGCAGAGGGGCTGCTGCTGATGGTGGTGACGCTGCTGATGGAGGGATTGCTGCTGCTGACGGCAACACAGATGGCAAGAGCCACGCTGGCACTGCGCATGATAACAGCAGCAAGGAAGGCAACAGTAACGGCAGCAGTGATGGGCACAGCAGCAGCTGGGGCAGTGCAGATGGCAGCAGCAGCGACGGCAGCGTGATTGATGCGGGTCAGCTGAGGGCTGCTGCTGCTGCGCTGGCGGCATACTTTGCTGCACATGGCATGCCGCAGTGCTTGAGGCTGGTGCAGGAAATAGATCGGCAGCTGCAGCTGTAGGGCTAGTTCTATGTGAAAGCAACAGCACTCTGACAGGGCCCATATTGATTCTGTGTGCTGGCAGGGCAGGGCTTGCTGCAAGGGTGTCTTCCTGCAATGACAGGGTGCGTTTGTGCCTTTGATGCGCGTAACAGTGCATGCGGGTAGAAACTGTGTGTGTGTTCTTCAAAGCTGGTGAATGGGGACTAAATGCGTGACTGTGGTGTGGCCGGGCATCAGCGCTCTCTGAGAGCCTGCCGTCTGGTACTCTAAAGGCGGTGCTGGCGAGCAATTTGGTGCAATTTGTTTCATCCCTGTTTCCTGGCGCTGTGGAATGCTTTCTGCTGTCTATGTGCGCTTCGGTGTTCTGTGGTTTCTGAGAATGTGTTGTTGGTTTTGAACATGTGTTGTTGTTCTGAGCATGTGTTGTTGGTCTTTGAGCGTGTGTTGTCTTGTGTTGTCTTCCCGTCCATGCCTTTTGTTGAGTCCGTTCAGCGGGCAAACCGATGGTTCAAGCATCTGGTTCAGCCGGTTGCAATTGAATTGGGTCTGTCTCGTGGGGCGCATGCTGCTGCGCTGGCGGCATACTTTGAAGCACATGACTTGCCGCAGTGCTTGAGGCTGGTGCAGGAGATAGATCGGCAGCTGCAGCTGTAGGGCTAGTACTATCATAGCACATATGTCAGTGACAGATGGCATGGACGTTTTCCTGCAAGTTGTTCCTGCAAGAGGGGGATGATGATTGACGATGGTGCAGGAGATAGATCGGCGGCTGGAGCTGTAGGGCTGTGTTATGGCCCCCACATGCTGACAGCTGTCGGCTGGTTTGAGTCACCTGCTACTGGCCAGCAAAGAGATTGGCAGCTGGAGCTGTGAGGCTAGTGTTGTGTGAAAGGGGCCGATCTTGGTGCGCTGTGCTTGCCAACGATTGTCTTGCTGCAGGGGTGTCTTCCTGCAAGTATGTTCCTGCAAGAGGGGGAATGATGGTTGAGGCTTGGTGCAGGAGATAGAGTGGCAGCTGGAGCTGTAGGGCTAGCGCTGTGTGAAAGGGCCAAGCTTCATGTGCTGTGCTTGCAAGGCGCGCCTTTCTGCAGGGCTGTCGTCCTCCAATTGCATGGTGCGTCCCTGTGCGTAACAGCGCATGCTATTGTGAACTGGGTGTGTGTGCTTGAAATCCTGGAGGGAGATGGTGTGCATGCCTTCGGCGTTGCCAGAGACAGCTCTCTCTCTCTGAGAGCCTGCTGTCTGGCAGTAGATGAAGGTGGTGTTGGCGAGCTATCCGGTGCAAATTTGTTTCATCCCTGTTTCCTGGCAACATGCAATGCTTGTTGCTGTCTATATGGGCTTCTGTGTTAATTGTTTTGTGAGCACGTGTTGGTTTTTTTAGCATGTGCTGTTTGTTGTTGAGCATAACTTGTTTGTTGTGCTGAGCATGTGTTGTTGGTCTTTGAGCCTGTGGTGTTGTGTTGTCTTCCCGTTCGTGCTGTTTGTTGAGTCCGGTCATTGGGCTTGACGGTATATGCGTCTGTTTCAGAGAGTTCAGTGGGCAAGATGAGGGTATATGCGTATGTTACAGCTGGTTGCAACTGAGTTGGGTCTGTGCCATGGGACGCATGTCATTCTGCTCGGTTTTTTTTGTGTTGTGTGCACCTCTGAATCGCTCGCATGAACGGATCATTACTGCCAAGTATGTTCCGATATGCGCGCGCCGTTGTGTGCTTTTCATAGCGCACATGTGGCGGTCTGCTGGTTGAGTTTTGTCCCAGATCGCTGCAGTCTGTTTCAGTCTGTTGTTGCAATGCATGTAATGCTCTGCTGTGAATGTGTATGGTGTTGTTTTCAGCTTGGTGGCATGTGATCATGCTTCTGTGTACCATGCCGCTGCCTGACGTGTGCATGTTGCTATGTTGTTACTGGCAGAGCGCAAAGGTAATTCACTTGCGCCTGGTGAAAGTTGGCATGTCTGCTGCTGTCTCTTTGTTTGTGTTTCCAAGTCTGTTTGTGGTGGTTTGACGTGTGCGTGTTGTTGTGTCGTCAATAACGTTGTCAGAGTGCAGATGTCGCATTCTGCGTCCAGCCAGATTTTTCCATATCTGCTGCAGTCTATATCTAGTATGTTTTTGGTGGTCTGCTGTGGCTGATTGCATGCCATCCGCTGCTTGCAGCATGTGTATTGTTGTGTGCAGGCTGTTTCCCGGCCTGTGTGCATTCACCTGTATCCCCACCCTCAGGATGTGTGCTTGTCAGGGCACACTACAACTTCCGTTCCCCCATGCATGTGTTATAACGTGTCGCATTCTGTTGCGGTCTGTTCCAGTCTGTTTGCTTCTGTTGTGTGGGCGGGATGCGTGCCAATTTGCTGGCTCGCGGAAGTAGATTTGCTGTTTGCTGTGCTGGCATGCAAAGTTGCTGCTTGCTCTGCCGGCGTGCACAGTGGCCTTGCTGTTTGCGGGCATGGATTTACGCAGCCACACTCTGTGTGTGTGTGTGCTTGTCAGGGGCCGCCGGCACTTCCGAGATCCCATGTCCCTGTGAATGACGGGTCTCATTCTGTTGCAGTCTGTTCCAGTCTGTTCCTGTGCTTCGTTGTGTGGGATGCGTGCCGCTCCGCTGGTTTTTTTTTGAGTGGCTGTCAAAGTGACCTTGCTGCTTGCTCTGCTAGCTTGCAAAGTGGCCTTGCTGCTTGCGGCTTGCGGGCATGGATCTACGCACTGCACAGATCCATGCCGCTGGCACCGGTGCTCCATGTGTGTGCTTGTCAGGAGCCACCGGCACTTCTGCCAGCCCTTGTGAGATGTCTTTAATTGGTTGCAGTCTGCTCCAGTCTGTTTCCTCCTGCTTTGTGGCATGCGTTCCACACTGCTGGCTTTCCGAGTGGCTTTCACAGTGACCTTGCTGCTTGCTCCGCTGGCTCGCAAAGTGGCCCTTGCATGCTTGGATCCATGCAGGCGCGCTCTATGTCACATAAGTGCTGGGCAGGGCGCACAGAGCCGACTCGTGTATATTGTATGTCAGCATGTGCAGTTGTGACCTGCTGTGTGGTGCTGTCTGTGGTGATTGCCAGCGTCTGGGGAGAATAGCATCTACAAGCGCTCCAAACACACCTTGGTGGTGTGTCTGGCTGGCATCTACTCTGCAGAGGCCGCATGCACTTTGTTTAGGTTAGTTTGCACAGCTTTGCACAGGTGCATGTCGTGGTATGCGTCCACACTTGTCTTCAGGGGGGCAAGAGTGTTGCATGCTAGCAAGTAGCAGTGATCAGCTGGGCATTGCGTACTGCCTGCTGCTGGTCATTGTGTGTGCGCTGTTGTTTAGCTGGTGTTTGCGCCGTTGTGCAGCACACTGTACCTGCTGCATGCGGAAGCAGGTGCTGATGTGTGTGAGGTTGCACTCGTTGCGTAAAACCAGCTTCAATTACGTATTGGCACCCCTCGTGCGGTGTTATACTATTGCTGCAGCCACTGCGTCAAAGTATTCTCAGGCAAGTATGCTGGATTGGCGTTGTCTATTTCCAGGCATGCAGCATCTGTACACTGTATAGTGTGCCAGAGTGTGGCACGTTGTCAGAGTATGATTCACCACCAGGCAGCCTTGCGGGGGGTGCCTGTGCAGGATATGTCCAGTGGCTTTGTTTATGCTTGAGCGGTGGCTGTGACTTGGGTGGCATCGCTGTGTGCATGCCTGATATGAGCATCAGCCTGGTTGTGTCAGGTGTTATGCAAACTTTGCGGCAGTTGCCTGCCGCATGAAGGTGCGCTGCGCAGTGGGCCGAGAGTGGGCCGAGAGTGCGCCGCCCAGTGGGCCGAGAGTTGGAGGTGTGCAGCATGACTTGCTTCCTGTGTAGCTTTGCTAATCCAAAGCAGTTTTCTCAGTGTCATACAGCCCTGTTGGGCTAAAAGCTTTAGTTTTATGGCTTGATTGGACATACACGCATTCTGCTGTGCTGCAACAGCTGTGTGGTGGCGAAACCTTGGCAGACCACTTGGGGCACCTGCAGAGCAGTTGCACCATCTGCTTACGGAAAGTGCAGAAATATAACGTGAAGGCGCATATGCATGATGGTGTTGGTAATGTGATTGCGTAGCCTCACAGCGACCTCTGCTTTTTACAAACCTCGCTGTCTTTGCAAGGCATGGACGTCACTCCTGCCCCCTTGATCACAAGCTGTCACCGACTGGGTTGCGTTGAACTGAGGAAGCTGATCTCACCGCACAGAAGCATCGTATCTGTTGAGCGCCCGTTGTCTGGCCTGCTTGTTCTGCACCTTGCGGCCTGATCCACGTGCGACACAGCTTCAAGATATCTGAACGCGTCATCAAGATGTCCGTTGCAGCAGAAAACGCGCTGCAGGAGCCAGAGCACGAGCTGACAGTAGTGCAGCAGGTGCAGCGAGGCAGCATCAGCAGCACAGGCTCCAAGGCGCTGCTCACGGTGAAGCTGCCAGGTGCGCCTGCTGCTTGGTACCTAGCGCGAATTCGTATCAGACACCACAGCACAATACGGTTACATTTGCAGCAGCAGCAGCAGCAGATCAACGCTGCTGTCGCAGCACCCGGGCCCCTTCTGGTGCATTTCTGCAAGATCAGCGACTTTGTCTACCCCTGAGCTGCATACACCAAGTCACTGGCGCGAGTGCTGTCTCACTGTGCTGCAGGTGTGTCTTGCGGCAATGACGTTGATGGTGCAGCGCACCTCAACGTGCGCTGCACCATCAGCAGCGTCAGCGTGTCAGTGCCGGGCCGCTATCTGCTGCAGCTGTTCCTGCCCTTCTGCATCCGGGATGAGGCAGAGAGCGTCAAGTTCAGCAGCAAGAAGCAGCCGCCAACACTCACAGTCACCCTGGCAGTGGACAGCAGCATAGCGCCGCCAGCAGCAGCACTACCAACTTCGGCCAGCGCCTTCGCAGGAAGCAGCAGCACCAACAGCTGAGGAGCGCAAGGGCAGCAGCAGCAGCAGCAGCCTGGGTTTGTCTTCGGGAACAGCAGCAGCTCTCCAGCCTCTCTTTCTCGAGACGAAGTTGAGCTTGACTTTTCAGTAGTACACCCTTGCTCAGGACCGCGGAGCACGTGGCCATGGCCATGAGCAGCTGCAGTCAACTGGGTGGATAGGTCAGGGGCCAATGACGCAGCCGAAAGCTTGCTGTGGATGATGAATCCACACAGCCCTCCCCCAGAGGACGAGCCAGAGGATCTGCTGCCACTGACCATCAAGAATGTGGCGCTTGCGCTGCTGTCGCTGCTGCTGTGTGTGGCGACTTCCGTGCCAACATTTGCGTATATGATGGTGAGCTGTGTGGTGCTGCAGCAAGGGGTCGGTTGCAGGGAAGGTTGCTTGCTATGAGAGAGGTTACTTCATGTAGGTCCAGTCACCATATTAGATGGTATGAGCCACCCTGAATGCACACATTGTCAACACGTGGCAGCAAGAGATGAGCACAGCAGTAGACCATACTGTATCCATCTTGATGAACGCAGCGTGTCTCTGATGTAAGCACAGATATATCTGCGGTGTGCCAGCGGCACACCGCACTCGAGCAGCAGCTTGCTCAAGAGAAGTGTAACCAACCAGAAGCATGTTGTCAAGATCGATCAACCAGGCGGTGCGGCCAAAATATCACAACAGCGGCTATGTATGGATGCGATCTGAGGCATATGCTGCAGCGCATTGTCGCTGCGGCTGCGCTGCTGTGTCTGGCTTTTTTTACAGCTGGTCACCGAGGTGTCAGCTATGCTTACGCCGTAATGTTGATAGCAGGTGTGCGTGTTGAATTGTGAGATGCTGTCTCTGGACCCATATGCGCAGCTGCCAAGCAGTGTCATGCTGGCAATTACACACTCAGTACTGCACCGGCTGTTGCTCCTTTCCTGCACTGCAATGCCGTGCCACAGGGTTATGCTACGACACAAGTTGTCGTCTACCACATACTAGCCACTCAAGCAGCAGACCACAGGGTTAGCTCGGCGTATGCTGCATACGTGAACGCGTTGAGCCTCGATCGCAGCTGGGCAGCTACATTACTCAAGCTGTTGCAGGGCTGGCTGTCGCATGGCTTGCTGTGGCTGCTGATCCGGCTGCTGCGCGTGGATGTGGCAGCGTTCTGGGTCTGGCGCAACGTGCTGTGGCCGTTCATATTGGGCCAGTTCTGGCGGCCACGTTGGTACATCATAGTGGGTTGTTGGTGCTGCTCTTGTACAAACTGAAAGTATGCATGTGCTTGAATTTACGCTGTTGCTTGCCTGTTGCACGGTGACTGTGGTGACATACGTCAGAGACAGCGATTGCACTGGCAGTGTAATGTCATCCAATGCTTTGGTGAAGAGTTGATGAGGGCCATAGCAGCCCGTGGTCAGTGCTTTTGGGGCAGCTCTGCGGCTCACACAATGTTATAACATGTTATATCATAAACCTGAGAGTGCTGCTGTGTGGGTGGTCGTGTTTGCATGGCAATACGACAATGTTGCCGTTTGCAGCAGGCGCCTAGGAAAACGGATTCCTTGCGCATTGTTCAGGAAGCAAGTCACATGCTTTTGGCTCTGCATCAGGCTGCTTTGTTACAGTTGTTGCTGCGCAGGTTTTCCGTGTGTACAGCTGCATTACGAATACATGTCGAGCTTTTGAACAATGACGCAACATACACTTCACCCACTGGTAATACTGTCAAAGATGAAGTGTTCCAATACAGCACCCCTGTGTGCTATGCGTTGCAGCATGCTTCCTGGCACATACGAGGCCAGCAGTGTTGCTTCCATGCTTGCTGCAGTGGCTGCAGGTTGTTACAATGTTACAAGCATAACATGCATTCCCACTCTGCTGCCATCATACATGCCTTCACTGCACTGCAGGTTCTCTCCATTGTACTAATCGCGCGCGTGGGCATTGCGTTTGTAACAGAAATGGAACCAGAAGATAACTGGTGGATCAAACATGTGTTTGAATACATCGTTACGCAACTGGTGGTGAGTCACGTATGCACCTCTGTGAAATAATGTAAGTTCACTGTGCCGGGCATCCATACACATGTGCCAGATCCTTATCTACATTCTGCACTGCTCGTCTATTCATGGATGTTGCATTCTGATTGCGGTCAAGCACAGCCGTTTCCCCAGGCTTCTGAGGAGTGCCGAAGGCTATTGGTTTGAAGGCTTTGTGTGCTGCGTGTCCTGCCTGCCTGCAGATCCTTGTGCTTGGAGGGGGCTGGCAAACTGTCGCCACGCTGCTGTTAGCTGCATCCTTCTACCTTCCCCGTCTGCCAAGGCACCCCCTCTGGCCAATGATTTCGCAGTGGGAACCGTCGCTGCTGCTGGGGGCGTGCTTTATGGCACCCGCCTGGCCACACGCGTGGCAGCGGTGGCTAGCATTCATTGGGCTGGCAATTTATGCAGTGGACCGCATGGCAAGACTCGAAGAGATTCACGGGGACATGCGGCACAACATGGCGCATTCTGGCTAGGCATGACAGCTTCAGAATTTGTGATGGCGCCAGCATGGGGTACCAGCTGGATCGTGTGGGGGTGCGGTGGTGGCTGACAGCAGCACGTGCGATCATCAGTTGCTGCTGCACAGCTGTGCTGCGCAACGCTGCGCAGTGTACGCAGCAACGTGCGGCACTCAGACAGTTAGCAGCCATCTGGAGCAGTCGAAACAGGAGGCACAAGCTCCAGCAGCAGCAGCAGCGCCAGCAACAGCAGCAGCAGCAACAGAACCTGAAGCAGACAAGCAGACAGAGCAACGCAGACACACTGTGTTGCTGGCAGCAGAACAGCAGCCATGCCTCCGTTGAGCTTCAGCAGAACAGAGCTGCTCGCAACGACAGCGCTGTTACAGGTGGGCTATCGGGCAAAGCGCTTGCCTGCATAATGATGAAACGAGGTTGTATTGGCCTTTGCTAGCCTGCAGAGCTGGGCTTCTGTAATTTGCACACTGCTCTGCATGCATGCAACGAAGTAGTTGGTGAATTTGCCTGGCGTATGTGTGACCAAACCGTTTGTACAGTGTACAGATATGTACATGCAGTGATGTGTGCATACATGCCAGCCGCCAGCATGCAGCGTATGGCGTGCCTTGAGTGCAGACAAAGCCTGCAGGGAGGGAGTAATGCAGTCGCTGCAACCACTGCTGCTGCTGTACTGTTGCATGAGGGGCAGGTTCTGCCCATTACTGCCGCAGGCGAATGGGCCCAACACAACTGGGTGGCCTGTACTGGGGCGCTGAGATACCATCACGTGGAATAGGTGGCATGTGTAAGTGTGCATTGGCGATTGGTTTCAGCTGCGATGGTTTGTATCTGCTGTTGAGGCGGGACGCTTGCAACGGGTTGTGCAGCACGTGCACTGCCCATACTTTTGGGTCTTGGCTGTACAGGTAGATTGGTGTGCTTGGTGTTCACAGATGCATGGGTGGTACAGATGTGAGGCTTAGGGCATGCAGCTGTGAAAGCCCTATGGCATTTTCTGGTCCTTGCAATGTATCTCAGACACAGCGGATGCATGTGGCACAGCTGTTGCTGCCCATGTGCTGCCCACATGTGCCGTGGGTGAGTCTTGTCCCATGTTTAACGGGAAAATCCGGTGCCTATCACGGGGCCTTGGTTCATCCTACAACGGCAAGGCATTCTGCGGACAGCTGCCTTGTCATCTTCGATACGTCTAGGGTTGTTTTTGTTGGTGCAAACTTTCACAGAAGTCAATTCGGGTTGCTTCTTTATGGTTTGCATGTGTAGGTTTCTTGTGGGTAAGTCGGGTAAGACGTGCAGCAGCAGGCAGCCTGGTTCACATGGCCGAGGCACGCTGGCGTTCGCTGGCAGACATGGCCTCGGCCAGCTGCAAACGCTTGCTGCATAGATGTTTGATTGCTTCAGTTTCTACGTTTGCGTGTGTGCCCACTCGCGGTTAATGCATGCGTCCTTCTGCGCCGAACGTCAACTCCCAACCGGCCAACGAGCCTGCACGCGCAGCGTGTGCATTTGCCGTTTCTGTTTGTTTGATTACGAGAAGTACATTACTTTAACTTATGAACTAACTTACACGTCTCCTGAGCAGCACTCGGATTTGCCTCTGCCGGCAGGCCAGGCCTGGCAGCAGCTGGCAGATGGATCAGGACATTCAACGGTTCTGCGGGGAGTGGCGACCAGAGTACCTGCAGGTGATTGGTACACCATTGGGCATTATATCCAATGCAATGATGATGTGATGTTGCACGTGGCTGTGGCTTGTAATGTTTGCTGCCTGCGCAGCAGCTGCAATGTATTGCTGTTGCTGCTGCTTCCGCTGCTGCACCCGCTGCTGCAGCTTGCATGCTGGCCATACAAACAGCATTAAAATGTATTAGATGCTGACTGTAAGATTACGGCATTCAGTTGCTGATGATGGTTTGCTGTTGCGATGCTGGTGCTGTCTCGGTGTGTCAGTCAACCTGTCCAAGAATGAAGCACGTCATCTTGCATAACCCAACCATAACGTGGAGGATCTCAAACACTTTCTGCTAGAATGCCCTGCATATGACCACTTGCGCGGTGCCTGCCCTAGTGTGTTCTATCCTGCGGGTACTGTAGATCGCTATGCTAACGAGTTGGTGCCGCGCATTCTAGACTGTGAGGATCAAGAGGGCTTGGCTGTGGTGGTTTATCAGATGTGGTTGTATCGCTCAGTGTTGCTGGAGTTGTCCCCTGACCATCAAAGTGTGCCAATTCAGCCTGAGGGTTATGTCCCTGTAGATGACGCCTTAGACGCTGTTGCTCCTAGCCCGTGATGAGTTTAGGTTACTTGACGAGTTTCACATGCATCCTGTCACATTATTGGTTTGCTGCCGCCTTTATGCCGCCTTAGTTGCCCTGCCTATCTCTCTGGCTGTGTGATCTTGACAACATGCTTTTTGGTTGGTGTGCTTCTTCAGCACATGCTGTTGGCTGATTGGGGTGTGTCACTGACACACCACAGATATAATCTTATGCTCAATCTGGAGAGACCCTGTGCTCAACGGATGGCCTCAATGGGCTACATTGTGTGCTCATCTTCTTTCGTCACGCGTTGACATTGTGCTCATTTTGGGGTGGCTCATACCATCTGAGATGGTGACTGGACCCACATGTAACTACTCTCTCTCTCATAATGTAACCCCCACAATCACCACGTGTTGCATGCAGTTTTGTGAACCTCATTAACATTGTCCTAGCCGTGGAGGTCCCGCACATGCTCTCCAACTGGAAGTTACAAGCTGCATGATTACTATTGACAGGGCATGTTTTTCTGCAAACCAACTTCAAGGCCCTATCAGATCTTCCACACTCATCTGCCAAGTCATGCTCGCTGCTGCTGCTGCTGCTGCTGCAAGGTCTTCTTGCAACTCCCCCTCTGTTGGTGCTGGATGTTGAACTAGCCGCCACCTGCACAGCCCATGTTGCTTCTCTTGTTGCTGGTCTGGTGCTGCTGCTCCATGCTGCTCCTTTGTGTCCAACTGCTGAAACAACCCTTTCAACATCCTGCCACATATAGCTGACTCTTGCTGCTGCTGTCTTGCATCTGCTGCTGCTGCTGCTACTGCAGAGCCCTCTGATTCCTGCAGGCTTTGCTGCTTGCGTCGCTCGCTGCCCAGATGCACCCTGCCTGGTCTCAGAAGATGGCAGCAGCATGAGCTTTGCAGAAGTCGATGCTGCTGCCATGCAGCTAGCGCGGCGGCTAGTGGCACGTGGCGTAGGCAAGGACAGGGCTGTGGGCATTCTGTTCGACAGGCAGCCGGCTGTGGTGGTGTCCATGATTGCTGTGCACAAGGTGAGGCCACAATCATTGCCGCGCAGTCAAGCTTGCAATTTTCGATGCCAGATTGTGACTGTGGACAGTTTTTTTGGTGGTCTCCATGAGTGCTGTGATCAAGGGCGAAACCCAGAAACATTGCCTTACCTTTGAACCTTTCAGAGTTTTTGTTAAACTGTCACCATGGACGCTTTGAGTGCAGTCCAACCCCGGCTTCTTCAACGTGCTCAAGCACACGCCTCACTGCGTGACCCTGATTTCCCTGCTGACCGGCTGTTCACATGTTGCTGCTGCTGCTGCTGTGATGTTGCATGTTGCAGGCTGGCTGCTACGCGCCCCTCGACCCCGGCTTCCCTGCTGACCCGCTGGCCACATGCTGCTGCTGCTTCTGCTGCTGCTGCTGCTGCTGCTGCTGTGCTGTTGGACGCCGCAGGCTGGCGGCTGCTATGTGCCGCTTGACCCCGGTTTCCCTGCTGACAGGCTGTCCATCTACCTTGAAGACAGCGAGTCTCTTGCGCTCATTACTGAGCCAGCTCAAGCACAGTTGGCGATGAGCCTGGTTGCAGGACTGCCACTCAGCCCTCAGGTAGGAAAAAAGTCAGCAGCGCCAGCATCTGCAGCGTTGTGACTGACTGCGTTGCAACAACAGCCTCTGTTGGCAATTGACCCTGTAGTTTGGTGTGCGTCGGGGTTTGTGGTACTGGCAGTGGCCCCTAGCCGACCTGCCTATGTGCACTTCGTCACTTGCGCTTGTTGCGGAGCCAGCGCAGGCACAGTTTGCCATGAGCCTGGTTGCAGGACTGCCACTCAGCCCACAGGTGAGCAAACGATTCCAGCACCAACATCAGCATATAACCGCTGAGCCTGTAGACTGGTGTACCTTTGGGTTTATGGTGCTAGCAGTGGCCAGCAGCCGGCATGATTTTGTCCATTTTATCACTTCCGCTTTTGCAGGAACCAGCTCAAGTGCAGCTGGCCATGAGCCTGGTGGCAGTACTGCCAAGCAGCCAGGTGCCTGTATGCAGTGCGGCTATGCTTTGGGGTGACTTGGTTTGCACTAGATGTCACCAGAGCAGTCAAAGTGCTTGCATCACGTTTGGTTCAGACAGGCGGCTTCCCGTGTTCCCTGTGTCAGCCCTGAAGGTTTGCCGGAATCCATCACCAGCAAAGATTTCACCACTGCTGCTGCTGCTGCTGTACAGATCATCCTGCACAACCACCCAACAGATGCAGCAGCCACGAACACCAGCATCAGCCTGCCAGATGTAACAGCGCTGTCAGAGCACGATCTCGCGTACATCATGTTCACCAGCAAAGATTGCACCACTGCTGCCGCTGCTGCTGCTGCTGCTGCACATCATTCTGTACAGCGATCCGACAGATGCAGCAGTCACAGACGCCGCCATCAACCTGCCAGGTCTAACAGCGCTGTCAGATGACGATCTCGCCTACATCATGTTCACCACCCTGCTGTTGCTGCTGCTGCTGTGCAGATCATCCTGTACAACGACCCAACAGATGCAGCAGCCACGAACACCAGCATCAACCTGCCAGATCTAACAACGCTGTCAGAGCACGATCTCGCGTACATCATGTTCACCAGCGGCAGCACAGGCAGGCCAAAAGGAGTGATGGTCCCACACAGGGGAGTGAGGGATCTTGTGGCTTTTAACATCGAAAAGTTCAAGCTGGGTAAGCGCACTTTGTAATGCATCTAGGTGTAGGCCTGCGTGCGTATGCTTGAATGCATACATGACATGGCATTACAGGCGCCAATGGGAGGCTTTGAGGGGCTAGTTTTTCTTTGCTTGAGATGGTCAGCCTGGCGCGTGCCTTTCCCTCTTCTACAACATGCTACTCTGCTCAACTGTCTATTTTTGCTGCTGCTGCTGCTGCAGGTCCCAGTGACGTCTTCTGCCTCAACTCCACTGTCTGCTTTGATTCGTACGTCACCTACGTCTTCGCATCCCTAGTGCTTGGCGCAAAGCTGGTGGTACCAGGTCCTACAGCACACCTGGACCCCTATGGCATGGCTGCCTTGATCGCTGCGCAGCGCATCAGCTGCATGGAAGTGGTGCCTGCGCTGGCAGCTGAGTACCTTGGCGCGTTTCGGGACGCTGGTGACAGCATTGCGTGCCTCAAGTACATGCTCACAGGTGCGAACTTCTGGTGCAGACAATACACCTTGTGAGCTGTTGTGCTTATGTGTTTGGTGGAGCTGCGTCGAGCAGGCTTGAGGCTTTGTGCAGAACAGGTGCATGGAGGTGGTGCCTGCTCTGGCAGCTGAGTACCTTGGGGCGTTTAGGGACGCTGGTGACAGCATCGCGTGCCTCAAGTACATGCTCACAGGTTGGTACAATGACAGACGCCACTTAATGTCATCTGTTGTGCTTATGTGTTTTGCGGAGCTGCGTCGAGGTGGCTTCAGGCTTTGTGCAGAACGGGTGCATGGAGGTGGTGCCTGCTCAGGCAGCTGAGTGCCTTGGGGCGTGTAGGGAAGCCATAGATAGCATTGCGTGCCTCAAGTGCATTCTCACAGGTCTCTGGTGCAGACGCTACTTAATGTCATCTGTTGTGCTTGTCTGTTTTGTGGAGAGATTTGAGTAGGCTTCCTGCAAATGGCTCTGTGGAGGTGATGCTGGCTGCAGAGTACTTGGGATCAGATTTTGAAAGCTGGCGACAGCATTGCGTGCCTAAAGTACTGCTGCTGCGTTTGCTGCCGCAGGTGGTGAGGCATTGACGCCCAAGCTGGCCGAAGAGATCTGTGCCACGCTGCCAGGGCTGGGCAGGGGAGGCCTGTTCAACAGCTACGGACCAACTGAGGTCACAGTCACAGTGAGTGTTCACAAAAAGTAAAAACAACTGAGCAGAGGCCACTGCCGTTGTGCCTGCTGCATTCCTTGGGCTGAACTATGTCAGCTAGACGCTAATTCATCATGTGCTGACGTGCAGAAGACGATTGAAGCTGTAGGTTGCAGCAGAATGCTTCAGAAATCCCATGACGCTGCAGCAACTACTAGTGTTGCTTTCCAACCTCAGTGGACCTGAGTCACTTTTTGCTGTTGCTGCGTGTTTCGTGTGCAGACCATCACAGGCCACGTGCATGCGCCGTTTGACCGCATCCCTCTGGGAAGGCCAGATCACAACGTGCACACCTATGTTGTGCTGCCAGACAAACAGGATTCAGATGCAGAAGCAGGTGCTGCAGCAGCAGCAGCCGCAGAAGGAGAGCAGCAGCAGCAGCGCAGCAAGTGGCGGCTGGCTGCTGTAGGAGAGCCAGGGGAGCTGTGGCTGTCAGGTGAGGGCAGCGTTGTGCCGTCAGCGTTTGAATTGTTCTTGTTATAATCGTTATAACAGTGCCGTGCACTGCTGGTCAGGCTTTGCAGGTGCCGGGTGACAGAGCAAATTGCTGTTCTCTTCTCAGACGGGAGTGCCGGATGGTGCTGTTCATATGCTACTGGTGTCAGCTGCAGGGTGCTTGCTTTGGGTAAGGTGCAGCCATACCAATTAATGTTTAGAGGCTCCCTCGGACGTGCAACTTTGAATATCACAGATCAATGCGCACTGCCAACAGACGAGGAACACTGCTGCACGCCGCCTGGACCGGACTGGCCACTTTAAGGCTCAAGGCTCAGCAGCTTGCAAACAATATATGCTGCTGGCCTTTTCTGCCACTTGCACAGGTCCGCGCTTGGCCCGCGGCTACCGCAACTGCCCCGAACAAACAGCAGCAGCATACGTGTCCAACCCCTGGTTTGAAGCATCCACTGCTGCGCTGAACGGATGCGACGGCAGCAACCCTGCTGCTGCTGCTGCGCTGCTACGTCAGCACTACCGGCTGGCGTACAGAACCAGCGACCTGGTTGTCATGGGAGCAGATGGACAGGTAAGCGTCACCGTTTTAGCTATGCATGTGTGTTGCAGCCGCAGCAGCTTGCTGCCTTCAAGTATTCTCCGTGTGCTGTCAGTACGTGTGGGTACACGTGCTGGGCGGTTTCTTTTGTGACAACAGTCAGCTCAATGGTGGCCTACGTGTTGTGGTCCCTTCAGGAACGGTTCTTGACAGCCGCTGCCAAGGTCATACAGCACGCCTGCTCATGTGCTTGCATGGTATTGGATGTCGTGCACTATCATGCAAACAAGATAAGAGGCAGAGAACAGGCACAGTTTCTGGGCTTGCAGTCTTTTATGAATTGATGACGATGCGCTGATCAATTAACAGTCTGATCTGTACACCACCAGTACCTGTAGCTAGTCGCTCATCAGTATTGCTGGTAATACCGCTGCTGCCATCCATGCTGCCGTCATGAAACTGCTGCTGTCCGCTGCCTGCAGCTGGAGTACCTTGGGCGTGCTGACGGGCAGATCAAGATCAACGGCGTGCGCATGGAGATCAGCGAAGTGGAGGCGGTGCTGGCTGGGGCAGCAGGTGGGTGCTGTTCAAATAGAGGTCATATCTTATGGACTGTACATGAACCAGGTTGCTGCATGAGGTGTGTTTGTGCAGCAGCAAATATGAGGCTGACGGTACTGCATGAAGTAAAAGCAGTGCTGGCAGAAGCAGCAGTTGCAGGCAGCAGTGAGCATATCGGCAAATTCCAAGTGCGCATGGAGATCAGCGAGGTGGAGGCGGTGCTGGCTGGAGCAGCAGGTGAGGCCGGAGTTCTGTTGAGATTGTAGGTGTTATGTATCGATGCTGTGCTGCCGGTGTAGTTGGAGTATTTTGAATGCTTGGATTTATGTGTTGGGGTGGTTGCTGGAAGTCGCAACACTGCAGGGCTAATATCCCCAACTGCATAGTTCCACGGCAAAGCAATGCTGCAGGGGGAGGTGATTGTGTTGAAGCAAAGTGTACCAGTGCCCGGCAGCTCTGACAACTCTGCTTGACATAACCACTGCTGCTGCTGCTGCTGTCGTGTTGCCAGGTGTCACGCACGTGGCAGTCAAACCTTGGAAGGATGCCAACGGCACATACCGGCTGGCAGGCTACGTTGCTCCCGACAGCGTGGACCTGGCTGCTGCTGAGGCCCACTGCCGCGCCAAGCTGCTGCCTGCAATGGTGAGGCTGCATGCATTGTGGTGATCTCAACGTAATGTGTTGAATCGTAACAACTGTTGTTTAGGCATAGCGCCGCGCCAAGCTGCTGCAATGGTGAGGTCATGTGCATTGGGTGGACCGTAAAGTAGTGCATTGATGGCAGCGTGCCTCATATATACGCAACAAATGTTGTTGAGGCCCACTGCCGCGCCAAGCTGGTGCCTGCCATGGTGAGCCAGAGACCTGTTGCATTTTTTTGTCGCATTAACAGATTTAATGTGCGATGGCCGCGTGCCTAGATGATACGCAACACCTCCTGCTGAGGCATAGTGCTTTACTTCTTGCAGGTGCCTGCTAAGCTTGTCAGCATACCCATCATGCCGAGCCTTCCCAGTGGCAAGATTGCAATCTTATCGCATGCTGTGCTCAGCTGTGCCGTATTTGGGTGCAAATTGTCATGCAACTTGTCATGCAGGTGCCTGACAAGCTCGTCAGCATCCCAGTCATGCCGTGCCTGCCCAACGGCAAAATTCATGCCTGGTGTGCTCATGATCAGCTGTGCATTGGTTGCGTGCAAATTTCCTCCTTGAATTCAGGTGCCTGCAAAGCTCGTCAGCATCCCCATCATGCCACGCCTGCCCAACGGCAAGATCGACGTCAAGTCGCTGCAGGAGCCCGAGTAGGGCAAGCTGTGCTTGTCAGCAACTTTGTCATATATGCTGCTAACTTAACTGAGCCGTGCCTTTGCCACATTCCCTTTGATTTGCACAGGTGCCTGCCAAGCTGGTCAGCATTCCAGTCATGCCACGCCTGGCCTGTAGCCAGTGTTATGCATAATGTGCTCAGCTGTGCTGTGTTTGGGCGCAACTTGTCCTGGTTGACATCATGCATGTTTGGGTGCAAACTTTCTGTGAATGCAGGTGCCTGTAAAGCTGGTCAGCATCGCAGTCATGCCGCGCCTGCCCAACGGCAAGATTGCAATCTTGACGCATGCTGTGCTCAGCTGTGCCGTGTTTGGGTGCAACTTGTCCTTGAATGCACAGGTGCCTGTCAAGCTTGTGAGTATACAAGTCATGCCATGCCTGCCCCTTAACGGCAGAATTGACGCATGATGTGCTCAGCTGTGCTGTGCTGTGCTTGGGTGCAAATCTCTACCTTGAATGCAGGTGCCTGCAAAGCTCGTCAGCATCCCCATCATGCCACGCCTGCCCAACGGCAAAATCGACGTCAAGTCGCTGCAGGAGCCCGAGTGGGGCGTGGCAGCTGGCGGCAGCAGCGGCAGCAGTGGCGGCGAGATTGAGGCGCCAGGGACAGACATGGAGGAGCTGCTTGCGGGCATCTGGTCAGACGAGCTGAAGGTGTGTCAAAACCAGAATGTTTGCAGCGTCTTCATCTTTGACCATTTATAGCTGAGAGCTCACTGAGTCATTGCCAACTCTGTTAGCTGCATGGGGTCATGGTTGTGTGCGGCCTGCGGTCTTGACAGAGGTTCGCATAGCCTGTGGTAGCACCAGGCACAGACATGGAGGAGCTGCTGGCAGGCATCTGGCCAGACGGACTCAAGGTGATAGGTTTGCCTGGCCATAGATCATAGATCAATATAAATGGATCATAGACAATAGAAATGGATTGCTGATCCTTATGATGACAATAGAGACGGACATTGAGGAGCTGCTGGCGTGTATCCGGTCAGATGAGCTCAAGGTGGGCCTGGCTGGTTGGTTGTTTTGCTGGCAATTGCTGAAATGTCTTTGCAGGATACGAATGGCGGTGGTAATGTGATGGTTGCACAGATTAGAAGTGCTGCCAGTTGACCAATTATGTGCTGTAATGTAATGTCACTAACGTGATGATCTGCAGGTGGACCGAGCCAGCCTGAGCACCAGGAGCAACTTTTTTGAGATAGGCGGCAACTCGCTGCGTGCTGGGCTCATCAACTCTAAGATTCGCCGCGCAACTGGACAGGACATCTCAGGTGAAGCAGCAGCGGCAGCTCTGTTGGCAGCAGCAGCAGCAGCACCAGCACTGCTGGCAGCACCAGCAGCAGCAGCAGTATAGGTGCCAGCAGTGTGGCGGTTGCTCTGTATCTGTCCACAGCAGGCAGTCAGACCGCATGATACCCAGCCGGAACACAGCACAGTTCCAGAAATCAAGGCTACACCTTGCTAGCGATCATTTATTTTCCAACCTTCATCCACTCCAATAGGGCGCTGTGCATTTGACGTTGATGGTATAGCTTGAACTGGTAACATGCTGATGATGATCATGAAACTCTTAACATGCGCATGTGTGCTCCTGCAGGGCTGCTGATCTACCAGCACACGACAGTCGCAGCCATGGCAGCTGCCATCGAGTGCCAGTACGGCAAATTTGAGCTGACCGACGTCATCTCGTGGCAAGGCAGCTTCACTCCCATCAAGGCAGGCACCACCTTCTATCCTGGACGTAACAGCAACAGCAGCAGCAGCGGCAGCAGCAGCGTTTCGACAAGCTTCACAGAAGGGCCTGCAGGCCCCAACAGCAGAATGCACAGCGGCAGAGATTGGCAGAAGGCTGGGCCTCACCACAACGGTGCTGGAGATGCAGCAGCAGCAGCTGCAGCAGCAGAGCATGCTAAAGATGCTGCAGGGGCAATGAAGCCTAGGGCGTTGGGCAGTCGTGCGCTGCCGGTGTGGCTGGCAACGGTGCTGCAGATTGGGGGCATGATGATTCTGGGGCAGATTGCGTACGCGTTCATGTGCGCGGCGCTGGAGGTGCGTCCTGCTGGCTGTTGCTGCTGCTGATGTTGCTGGTCGTGTATGGCACACTCATGTATGGCACACACTGATGGCATGCGTTGAGTTGCAAAGCGGAGGCAGGGAGTGTGCGCATTAACCTGACATCTTTCAGGG
>CADDIJ020002465.1:0-27284 GCA_902809745.2 Tetradesmus lagerheimii | reverse complement strand
GTCAACGACAACACATTGCGCATTTTTTCAGCGCCGCCAGCAACATCACGCAAAACAGACCGAATTTCATCAAGCATAGTATCCCTCTGAGCAGAAGTAGCGGGACAATCAAACATCAGATGTGACAAAGACTCAACACCCTGACCACAAGCAGGACATGCTGTGTTAGAATCAGCTCTGCTGCCACCATAACGACTGGGTAACATGATGATGATGATGACCATAACGACTGGTACGCTCATGCACGCAAAGACAGCCCATTCGAACACGCATCAGCAACTCAATACCACGCGTTGGCGCACCAGAACACAAAAAGGGCCTAGCCCTTTTAAAACGCATGGAATCAGGATGTGTAGGGTGCACATGCGTGATGTAACGGCTCAAAGTAGAGTGCTGCAGTGATTCACAAACAATTGTGTCTGCATGCAGCTTCCTGACCTGACGGTTGACCACCACTGACCTTATTTCTTGAATCACACAATCAACACCCCCAACCAGTGACTCAGACTTCATGTTGAGATGTTACAACGTCAGCCACTCATCATCATCATCATGTTACCCATTAAGCCATAGCATCAACGCCATCGGTCCCGCGCCCCTCAGGAGCGGAAGAAACGTCTGCCACTCAACATATGTCGAGCACTAGTGTACAGTGCTGTACAGCACCTCACCCTGCAACTGCATCTGCCCCTACGTAGTATACTAGTAATTACTAGAGCGCTTATAAGCGCCCGCTGCCTGCTGCTGCCCGTGCTGGTCCAGCCAATACATGCATCTGCTGTTGCAGCCAACCCTTGAAGCTCAGCTTATTGAGCTGTCATTGCCGCAGCTGCTGCAGCGGCCTCCTTCAGGCTCACAGCTGGCTTCTGTGCTGTACACCACATCGCCATGCAACTCCATCTGCACCTACTAGGAGGCCAGCCTGTGCGGCACACACTTAATACTTGTTGCAACTCTTATTGAGCTGTCATCGCCGCGCGCGGCAGCTGCAGCGGCCTCCTTGAGGCTCACGGCTGGCTTCTGCCTGCCATCATGATGATCAATCATTTTTAACTGACATATCAACAATGGAATCGGGCCCAGCGTGTTCACTACCACTGGTAGAATACCAAAGCCCACTTATGCGCGGGGCCGATGGCGTTGATGCTATGGCTTAATGGGTAACATGATGATGATGAAAGCCCACTTATGTTGAGTTGTTACCATGTCAGCCACGTGCACTCAAAAGCTCAAGTGCTGTACAGCAACGCCACCCTGCAACTTCGAATGACTCCATCTGCGCCTACTAGTAGTACAGCACACACATGCATGGTGCATTGATTGTTGCCACTCTTATTGAGCTGTCATTGCCGCAGCTGCTGCAGCAGCCTCCTTCATGCTCACGGCTGGCTTCTGCCTGCCAACATGATGGTCGCTGCCATGCAACTCGCGCTGCTGCTCCAACCAATCGTCCATCCTGAACACACCCGGCGGCAGCAGCGACAGCTGCTGCTGTGCCGCACGACTGCTGCTGCTGCTGCCAGCCTGTGCGCCGCTGCTCTTGCTACTGCCGGCAGCACTAGCAGCCAGCCTCTCTACTGCTGGAGTCAACAGATCAACATACCAACCGCTGCTGCTGCCAGCGCCGCCACTGCTGCTGCTGCTGCTGCTGCTGCCAGCAAAGCAGGGCGTCACCCAGTTGAAGTAAACCTGCCGGTTGATTACGCCCTGCTGCTGTGCTGACTCATCGCCCTCACCATCCGACAGCAGCTCAGGCACATGCTGCTGCAGCAGCGCCACTAACGCCTCTGCCCCACCATTATCCGGCAACTTATTCGTCTGCTTGTAGAACATCCAGCGATCCTCACTACCGCCTGCTGCTGCTGGGGTTTGGCCGTCTCTGCTGTCCGTTGCAGTCGATTCCTTAGCTCCCAACCCCGGCAACGTGAACCCCTGCTGCTGCTGTTTGCTCCAGCTTTTGCGTGCAATGAGTTCCATGTATGGTGCTTTCTCCGTCATGAGTTGCCGTGTGCTGCTCTGCACCTGCACCTGCAGTATGGCCAGCACCAGCCACGTCCCTTCCTCGTCTCCCGGGCAGTGTGCCATGCCAACCACCTCACACTGAACAGCAAGCAGCAGCAGCAGCAGCAGGTTGGCATTGCAGACTGCAGTATGGCCAGAACCAGCACGGGCACAACAACTTTCTGCTTGCTTGCTTGCTTTGCTACTTTTCACGCGGCTGCTTTTGTACAATATTTGGCGGCTGAAAGCGATACAGCTGGTGATCTCAGATTACTGATCTGCATGTCGCCTCACCTTGTTGCGCCTGAACTGTGCAGCCTGGCGCTTGGCCCGTGACAGCAGGCTGCGGCGCCCCCCCAGCGCCAGGCTGCTGTCTGGGTGCGTGGTGGACACCAGGAACTCAGGCTTGCCTGCAGCAGCGGCAGCAGCAGCAGCAGCAGCAGCAGCAGCAGGTTGAAGCTGAGGTCATTTGGCAGTGGCACCAGGTCTCCAGACGCGTGCACAGCGTATAGGCAGCATTTGATGAGCTGAAAAGTGCTAGCAATAGGCAGACGCATATGGAAATACCAAAGCAGCAGGCTGCAAGAGACGGCTGCAAAGGTTGCCAGCAGCAGCTGCAGCAGTGCAGCGCACCTGCCAGTGCCGCTGTGATGCGTGCCCGCACTAGCTCAGGGGCAGACTTGGGGTAGGCTGTAGCAGCCACAAACGGCTGGCAGCAGGCCTGCAGCAGCAGCAGCAGCAAGTAACAGCATTAGCAGTGCATAATCAGGCGGTTGATCAACTGAGGCCTTGATCATGCATGTCCACCACCAACTGCCAGCACACTACACCTGCTGAGCTGGCACCAAGTGCCCTCAGCGCACCTTGTAACGCAGCCCTGACTTGCATGGGCACGGAGCGTCAGCGCTCACATCACTGCGCCGCTGCTGCTGCTGCTGCTGCTGCTGTCCCTTGGGCTGCCGCTTCCCGCCAAATCCTGCAGCCCTGCTGCTGCTGCTGCTGGTGTGTGCGCCTGTGCTGTCAGGTGCCTCTTCAGCTTCATCTTGCTCATAGCCCTGCTGCTGCTGCTGCTGCTGCTGTGGGTTGCCTTCAAGCAGCTGATTCATCAGCAGAGATCGCCTTAGCACCATGCTTGTGCTGCTGCTGCTGCTGCTGCTTGGTGCATCCACAGTGGCAGCCTTGCATGTGCAACGCCTGATGCTGCAGCTGCTGCTGCTGCTTGGCGCATAAAGGGATAGCACAACAGGTGACCTGATGAATGCAGCAGGCACTACAGCTGCAGGACACCGTGCATGGATGCAGGATCCTGCAGCAGCAGCAGCAGCAGCAGCAGCAGCAGGGACGCATGTCAGCATGCCAGGTGATGCAAAGGCAGCCAGCGGTCTCGCATGTCTTCTCTGTAGTCACATGCATACTTCACAAACTGTCCTTAAACCTCACTTGTGTCCAGCGCAGACGCTCCGGCCTTGTGCAGCATGATGAACTGTTGTTTTGTGCTGCTGCTGCTGCTGCTGCAGCAGTCGCCACCTGCTGCTGTTGCTGAAGCTACAGCACCTGCTGCTGTAATTGGTACAGCAGTTCTGGTGTAAACGTTGAAAAGTGACACGCGCCACACGACGACAGAGGGTGACGCTCCCAGAAAGACAGGATGCTTGCAGCAGCTATGTAGTTGCGAGACCAATGTTGCGCAGTCTGTGTCTGGCACACCGATCCCAGCTTACAGAAATGATAACGGAAGTCTCTGCTTGCGCTTCGTCCTTCACCGACACTTACGGCGCAGACTGGGGTTGTTTGAGGGCGGGGTGACAAGTTATTGCTCTGGCTGTTTCGCTGCTTGTTCTACCATCAGGCCGATGCGAACATCTTTTGGTTTGATTTATAAGTTTCTTATTGCCCTTCACTCTGCTGCATCGACACCCGTGCAAGCAAAGCAGCAACATCAGCAGCCACAGCTCACCTGGCCTTGTCTACATTCCCCGCGTTTCTGCACAATGGTCAGCACTAGGAAGCGGAGCCAGGAGTCGGTGAAGGGAGCTGCGGACGCAGCTGAGGCTCCAGCACACCAGCAACAGCAAGGGAAGCAGCAGCAAGACGAACCGCAGGAGGAACAGCAGCAAGTACAGACCAGCAGCAAGCGCCAGAAGTCTTCTAAGATACAACCACCACCGCAGAAACGAGCTAACGATGAATTGGCAGCGGAAGATGCAGCAGCTGCAGCCGCAGCAGATGCCCGAGCAGCAGCAACTGTGGACCTTCTGCCCCTGGACTTGTTGATGCAACTTGCACAAAAGCGCAAGCAGCAGCCCAGCAACACAGTACCTCAACAGCAGCAGCAACTGCAGCTACAGCGGGCCAAGCAGCAGCAGCAGCAGCGGAAGAAGCAGCGAATAGTAGAGGTGCAGAAAGGCCCCGTGAAGGTTGCCGTGCTGCCTGCAGTGACCGCTGCAGGTGCAGGCGCAGCAGCAGCAGCAGCAGCAGCAGGTGGCGCCAGTCTGCGGCAGCAGCTGCTGGGAGGGGGCCGGCTGCAGCGCTCAGCCACAATGCTGCAGCCCACTGGCAGGAGGCCAGGCTGGGCACGCTGAGGGAGGTGGGCGCAGACAGCAAGTCCTGCCTTTCTTCTGCTCCTCTTTCGCTGAGGGGGCACAGACAGAAAGTGACAAAGCAGCAGCACTCTAGCAGCCAAGCAAGCAGAGACACCCCACCCGTGCATGCAAAAGGCTGTGCACGCATGCAACAGACAAGTGACTTTGAACGGTTGTTGAGCGGTGATAGCCAGTCAGTACACACCCCACACAAAACTAAGGCTGGGCACGCATGCAACGCTGTGGGTGACCCACTCCAGCGAGCAAGGAGGCCAGGCTGGGCACGCTGATGGGCACACGGAGAGCAAGTGCTCGCTTGATGCCAGGTGTTGGATCAGCCTGCCAAGCTGGCATCAGAATGGTGGTGCCACCTTGGGACTCGGCGAAGCAGCATGCCAGGCTGGGCACGTTGAGCGGCGTGCAGAGAATAATTGTTCTGTCTTTCCCCCGCTCCTGTGGAACGCGCGGCCGATGCCGTTGATGGTTGTGGCAGACAGCAATTGCTCGCTTGCATGCCAGCTTTGGACTAGACTGTGAAGCTGGCATGATGCCACTGTGGGGCGGCAGGAGGGGCGCTCTGCTTTATTGCTTGCATCCAGGAGTACAACATATTGTTGTGTTTCCTGCTAAGGTTGCAGTGTTGTGGACCACGGCTGAAAACAGGGCAACTAGATCTTGGTTTACAGTGCTGAAGTCTTAAATCCACTCTGAGAACGTGCATTTGCTGATGTAGCACTGATACCACTGATGGGGCACTGCCTGGGCGCTGATGTCAGTAAAGCACTGATGGTGTACTGCTGGGGCACGTGCGGCATGTGCCGGGCCACCCCAACAAACAAGCTCTGCTGAGCCATTGACGCTGCTAGAACAGCTTTAACAAGTTACAGAATATCATTTCTTGCGTGTGCCGTGACAGACCCGAACATATTGTCGATGCGGGAGCTCGGCGAGCGCACTCGCTGTGACAACAAGTACTTAAGGACTGGTTACGTCTTAAACTTTCACAAATAAACCTTAGAGAATGCCGATCTGGTGTCTTGCCATGTCATGAAGCAGACAGACTCGCCAACATGACAGTGCCCACCATGGCATGGCCATAACCACTGCCGTCTTCTTCCATCCTCCCTGTCGAGCTGTTGCAGTTTGTTCTGATAAGATCAATAACACTTCGGTCAATGTCAAAGCACAGTGCCTGATGTTGCGTCGACTTGCTAGAGAGGGTCTGGAGTTGGAAGCACGCGATCGCAGACAGACAACACGCTATAGAAACGTGCTTGATTTGAACTTCAGCCAGGATGGGATATTGCTGGGCTCCACCTGGAAGATTTGCCGCGTCTGTGTGCTTTTGGTTGTCCGCATCTGTCTCCTGTGGTGTTACTTGCTGAGTGTGACATGCAGCTGTCGGCACTCATTGGCTGGTGTGCAAAAGGTGTGGATGTCTTGACAATGGTACGGCCAGGGCCCTGACCAGGGCAGCTACTACTACTGGCTTTGCAATGTATGTAATCATTTTACACCCAATGAATTCATGCTCAACCGTGGCCTGCAGCACCACGCATGCTGGGCAGCTGCAGTGCCTGCCACGGCCAGCTACATCAGTCATCGCTTACGCAGCGCTTATCAAGACCACGTATATCGAACTGATACGACGCTGATTCGATTGCTAGAGCGCTGATGGGCAACTGATGTACGCATTGCGAGTTTAAACTCGCAATGTGAAATTTCACACGGATGGCGCGTATGCACTACTGATGCGTCGCTGATACGGGGCCCTTATCAGCGATCCATGCGTGCTTCGTCAGTGTTTCTGATACGTATACATCACTGATGCGTCGCTGATCGAGCACTGCCATCAGTGCTGCATCAGTACTGCCTCAGTGGTATTGCCACCCACAGACGTTCTCAGAGTGAAATGCCTCGTGATAGTCATTTGCTGTGCCCAGTGACTGGCTGTTTTGTGTGTTATCAGGGGGAGTGGCATCCTCCTATGACTGGCTTTGCCTGCTGCAGTGCATGGAAGCATATGCTTCCGTTACAAGTGTAGCAGCACGCTAGCAGAAAGCGTGCAGAGACCGTCTCAGAGGCCCTACCTCTGTATGCAAGGCTGCGCATGCATGCAAGGCTCCAGTGTATCATAGGTGAAAGTCTGCTTCAACGCTGATGAGGGGGCCGCGACTAGTGGACGTATGTGAAGTAGATTATGTATCCCAACTGATGTGCAACGATTGCTGCTCGTGCAACACTGAGTGGGTGACTTGGGTGGCACCGTGAGTCAATAAAAAAGGCCATGATCAACCTTATACACAAGCACTGCTGTGCCACAGCCAGTGCCACTGGCCACAGTGGCTGGTGGCACCAGTGCAAGCAGCACTCTGTGAAACTCCCCTTGCGTGAGAGGGCAGCCTTGCATGAAGGGGAAGGGTGCGCCTACCTGCATGCCTTGCTGCTTGGTGCTGCTATCATAGCAGCGGCTTTTTCAACACACAGTTGGCCACTGCAACAATGCACCTCCGATGGACAGCCCATGCAATAGGGTGCCTAACCAACAGCTCAAACATTTGGGCAGCAGGGCAAATTTAATGCGTCTGGCCATGGCCCAGCTGCGTCATTGATGATGTGTTCACATGCGCGCAGTGCAGGCTGGCCAGCTGACCAGAGCAGGTGCGTTGAAGAAGCTGTTGACCACCCTTTCTGTTACGGCTGCTGCGTAGCTCACTAGCTCACCATGTATCCAAAACATGTAACGGCAGCGGCCTAGCACAGGTCTCGCAACACGTGACTGCCGTGGTGCCGGGTGCGCGGGAGTTCTCGAAGCGGGTTACATACCATGCAATGGGGCCGATGCCTTGAGCATACGGTACCTGATACTTTTAAATCAACAAAGGTCAGTGTGACACCTGAATGTGGTCTTGGGGTGCGCAGCATGGGAGGAAGGTGCCTCCGGACGGGCGAGCCTCCAGTAACCAGCTTCTGTGACAATTTGCGGATCCGGGTCGGATGCCTGGAAATGCTATTTAAGACCATGAAGTATCACTTAACCATAGCTTCCAGCGCACCTTGTATGTGTTGTGACCAGCCCTGCCTGGCAAAGTTATCGGTGAACTCTCGCGGGCGCCCCTGCGTAGAGGAACCCGTTCTCGGGCCCATCCCGGCTTTGTCCGGAGGTCAGAGAGCTCTGTAAGCGGAGATGCCACGGGCTAGCACTCCCGAGTTACTGAGCCGCCTAACTGGGTCTGGGTCTGCATGCTGCTTGAATGTTGTGGGCAGGTGCCTGGGAGTGTTTTCGTGTATAGAGTGCATGCATGCGGGGACGGTGAAGAGCAGACCTCCACGAGGTGTCCCTGGTAACATTCTGACAGCTGCTGCTGCAGCAGCTGCTAGTATGGCGAACCTTATGCTCTTTGAAACATTTCAAATTTGGGCCCTGAGTGCTGAGCTGTCAGCTGAAAGACTCTAGTGCCACATTGGCAACGTCAAAAATTGGAATGTCAAGAAAACATCATATGTAGCATGTATGTATACGGTTTCCAGCCATGACATGCCCTCTTACAGCCACACCGCGCACAACTGGCAGCGAACCTGCAGCAAGTCAATACGCAGCCTGCGTAATAATTGCAAACACAATGGAGCAGTGCTCCCTCTTTCTTCCGCTCCTGAGGGGCGCGGGGCCGATGGCGTTGATGCTATGGCTTAATGGGTAACATGATGATGATGACGCAGCCTGCAAGTGCTGCTGCTGCTGCTCAGCTGTACCCAACTCACGCACCGACTGTTGCAGTTCATGCGATTTGCAAGCAGCCAGCACCCGTCACCGCAACAGCAACCCATCGAACGGCAACTTGAAGCCTATCTACTTCCCACCCAGCAGCTTGCTGCTGCCACTGCTGCTGCTGCTGCTGATGCGTGCTGACTCCTGTACCGACTTGTACAGCCGATAGCCGGCATACAGGCTGGCAGCGCTGGTCACTGCTATGCCACCTGCCAACATGAGCCGCCGAATGGTCTGCCGCCGCGCCTGCGCAGCAGCAGCGCAACACAGCACCAAGTAACAAGAAGCGGGTGTTAGCAACAGCTGGGCATATTCGCAGGTGACTGTCACCAGCGCCTGCGCATGCCTACAGGTATCAACAAAAGGCTGTCTGGGCTTAAATTACATGAAAACGTCTCCGGTTAGAGGCCATTGCGTGCAAAGGGCATCTGCTTTAGTTAGCCTCACCTTGCGCGCAGGCGTGTCAGCCCTAGGCTGCCTGGTTCTAAGCGCACACGTTGAAGCCAGAGTGTGAAAAAGCAAAATCAGTGTATGTGCTGTGCCTCACCTTGCGCGCAGGCGTGTCAGGCACGTTGCCCTCAGGGTGCATCGCAGCCAGCAGCATCGCAACAAACACATTGCTGCCACCAGCACGCGCTGCTGCTGCTGCCGCTGCTGCTGCACTCCTGCCGCTGCCAATGCCAGCCGCCGCCGCTGCTACTGCTGCTGCCGCAGGGCCTGCGCCAGCTGCTGCTGCTGCTGCCGCTGCTGCTGCTGCGTCTGGTACTGGCTGATGGCCTAGGCTGCCCAGAAGCACTGAGACTGGTATGGGTAGCGGCAGGGCCAGCTCCTTGCAGGCTGCATGCACCTCAGCCTCCAATTCCTGCAAGCACCAAACGATCAGCACACAGCGAACGCCGTCATGTCATGCCCGCAGCTCGGAGCACAAGCTCAGACGTATATGCCCACGCAAGGCCCCACGCATGGGCGCTGTCGGCACTTCCACATCAACTCAGGCACTTCCACAGCTTGGTGTAACAAACATCATACCGACACCGCAGTCAACTATGGTGCTCACGTTTGACATGCCTAGATTGTCCTTAGCAGCGATCAGCACAAAGGGCAGGCTGTCGCCCCGCACCACCAGCAGCGTCACGGCCTGCCTGAAGCTGGCAACTGCAGTCTCTGCACAGACGCGTCCCCCATGCCTGCTGAACCAAAGGTTGAGTAACAACCAACAAACATCAAACTGACACCGCAGTCAACTGTGTTACTCACGTTTGACATGCCCAGGTCGTCCTTAGCAGCAATCAGCACGAATGGCAGGCTGTCACCCGCGCGCCCGCTGAGGCCCACCAGCAGCTGCACGGCCTGCCTGAAGCTTGCGGGCTCTGCGCTGTCAAACATGACAGCGGCAACGTCCAACTGCGAGAGGTCAACGGTGGGGTCGTCGGCTGTGGCTGCACTGCTGGCCTGCAGGCAAGGCAGCACGCAGCGACAAAAGACTCAGAGGTGCCAGATATTGTGCGTTGACTTGAACAAACATGAAAGCAGCAACGTCCAGCTGCGATAAGTCGATGGTTGGGTCGTCTGCTGTGGCTGCGCTGCTGGCCTGCACAAAAATATCGAAGCAGATGAGTTACAGATTGTGAGAGGGGTTGGGCGAATATGACAGAAACAGTGACCAGGTACAACAGATTGATGGCGGGCTCTGCGCTGTCAAACATGACAGCAGCAACGTCCAGCTGCGATAGGTCGATGGCGGGGTCGTCTGCTGTGGCTGCGCTGCTGGCCTGCAGAGAAATATTGAAGCAGATGAGTCAAAAATTGTGAGAGGAGTTGGGAAAACATGACAGCAGCAACGTCCAGCTGCGAGAGGTCGATGGTGGGGTTGTCTGCTGTGGCTGCGCTGCTGGCCTGCAGGGCAGCAAGCAGTGACAGTATCGATTGCATCAGGTGTGTCGGACACTGTGAGAAGCGTTGAAGCAACATGACAGCAGCAACGTCCAGCTGCGAGAGGTCGATGGTGGGATCGTCGGCTGTGGCTGCACTGCTGGCCTGCAGGGCAATAAGCAGCGACGGAAGAATCAGATGTGTCAGACGCTGTGAGATAAGTTGGACAAACATGAGAGCAGCAACGACAGGTTAATTGCGGGGTCGCATGTTGTCGCAGCGCTCCACTGATGCAGTCAATCAATTCAAAGCAGCATGAAGAGCGCACATACGACAGGGTATGCAGCGGCATGGGTTTGGCACACAATGGATGTCATGATCGTGATTGAAGAGATTCTGCCCACGCTTGCAGCCAGCTACATGATCTGGCCCCTCACACACACAATCAACTCCCGCTTGACAAGAATGTGGCCTCACCTCGTGGATGACGAGCGTCCGTGGCGCGCCCTCCACCAGGGTGCTGGTGCTGCCTGCAGCCGTGAGCAGCCCATGCAGCTGCTCGTTGTAGTGACGCCCAGCCAGCGCCTGCAGCAACATAGAAGCCACAGCTCAGCACCAAAGCAGCAAGAAGCGCAGCGCAGGAGTGTCTGCAGCAGCAACACACTGTACGCCGCTACATTTCTGCCCACCAGCTATACAGAGGGTCAGCGCCCGACCTTGACCAGGCTGCTCTTGCCCACTGCCAGCCCTCCAAACAGCCCTGCCACCAGCGTGCCCCTGTCGGCCAGCGCTAGGGCGCAACACCCGCTGCTGCACAATGCATATGCAACAGCTGAGCTCCCCTCACAATGCCAAACCATCAATCGCGTCAACGCCGCAAAACACAAGGCGCCCCTCCTTGACCAGGCTGCTCTTGCACACTGTCAGGCCCCCCAACCGCCCAGCTGCCAGCGTGCCCCGTGCCACACAGTGGCGTGAGGGCGCAGCACCCAACGCTGCTGCGCATTGCGTGCAACAGCTGCGCAACTCCACACCACTCAACAGTCGCACTGAACAGTCGCATCAACGCTGGGAAACACAGGGCACCCCACCTTGACCAGGCTGCTCTTGCCCACCGCCAGCCCTCCAAACAGCCCTGCCACCAGCGTGCCCCTGTCGGCCAGTGTCAGCGCACCCTTCTTGCGCTCAGCCTTGCGCCGCCGAGGCTTCACAACAAACAGCCGCCCCGCGTCCTCGCCACAGCGACCACCCATGCCTAGGTACAGCATCTGTGTATTGGCAGCAGCAGCAGAATGGCATGTTGGAGTGGTTGCAAGGCTTCACAACAAACAGCCGGCCTGCGTCCTCGCCTCAGCTATCACCCATGCCTAGGTACAGCATCTGCAGGTATGAAACATCAACAGCCAAGAGTCAGAGCATTATGACGACGAGGCTTCACAACAAACAGCCGGCCCGCGTCCTCGCCACAGCGACCACCCATGCCTAAGTACAGCATCTGTTGTTGCGGCAGGAGCAGCAGCAGCACCAGGGACTCGTCACAGCGCATAGTGGGGTGCATTTCCTTTGCACCTCCAACAACTGGACCGTCAGCACAGCAGCGCAGCACCCAAGCTACCCATCTCAATCAAAGCCCAACCCCACAGGCTGAAGCCCCACCTGCTCAAATGCTGTGCGCGGGTCCTGCAGCGTGATGACCTTCCAGCGCGTCAGGAAACCTTCCTTGGTCAGCCCCCCACTGCTGCTGCTGTTGCCCGCGCCAGCCACAATGACGCGATTCCAGGCCTCCACCTGCACCCAAAACAAGCAGCCGCAAAGTACCGCTGGGTGACGCAAGATACATGATATGACTTGATTTGCGTCTCATAATCAGTGTGGTTGTATGCCTGCCGCAGGGTAGCTGTGCACGCATGCTGCTGCTGCTGCCTGCGCCAGCCGCAACGATGCGATTCCAAGCCTCCACCTGCAGCCAAAACAAGCAGCCACAAGGTATAGCCGGGTGACGCAGGACGCAAGACTTGAACTCCACACACCTCGTGTTGAGTTTGTTGTATGCCTGCTGCAGGGTAAGCGTGTCCACATGCTGCTGCCGCTGCTGCTGCTGTCTGCCCCAGCATGACACATCTTATGCAGCCTACCGCTAGTACTACCCTACAGCCAAAACAACCGGCTAGCACTCACCTGTTAGACAGGCACAGCATATGCTGCTGCTGCTGTCTGCTCTAGCATGACACGATTTCATAAGGCCTACAGCCAAAACAACAAGTACCAGCCCACCTGTAGATAGGCACAGTGCATGCTGCTGCCGCTGCTGTCTGCACCAGCATGATACAATTCTACAAAGCCTACAGCCAAAACAACACGTACCAGCACCCACCTGGTAGATAGGCACAGGCGCCCTGTTGTACATGTGTTCCATATCCATAGGCGCCTGTAGAACCACAAAGTGGCACCCACCTGGTAGCCTGTAGAACCACAAACTGGCACCCAACTGGTAGATGGACACAGTGCATGCTGCTGCTGCTGCTACTGTCTGCACCAGCATGACACGCTTCCGTAAGCCCTAGAGCCTAAACAACAACAAGCCCCAGCACGCACCTGGTAGACAGGCACAGGCGCCCTGTTGTACATGTGTTCCATATCCATAGGCGACAGCACGCCGCTGCGTGTGCTGTCATAGATATCAAACACGTGCCCTAGGTATAGCAGCGCCTGCTCAGACAGCTCAAGCACGCTGCTGCTACTGCTGCTGCTGCTGCTGCTGCCGTCGCTGCTGCTGCTGCTGGGGTCGCTGCTGCTGCTGCTGCCGCCTGGTCGGGGCAGGCGGTCTAGCACTGAGTCTGATATTCGCAGCTGCTCGTTGTAACCTGCGGCAACAACAGCATGCGGTACGACGCAAGCTATTGTGAGGGTTAAATGAGTATGACTGTTAGTTTGCCAGCTGCCTGCAGTGTGCTAGTGATGATGAAAGGGATGTGCAGCAGGCATGAGTTCAAATCGCTGCTGCTCCTTGTGTCAGCAGCCTCGCCGTGTGCAGCAATGGCCGTTGCTGCTGCAGCTGCTGTGCCTGCAGTCTTTAGAACTGAGCATCAGTTGCTGTGCCTGCAGCCTCTGCAACTGGTGCTCTGTGGCACACTCCTCTGCTACTCGCTAAACAACCACAGCACCACCCTGCTCCATCAGTGCTGCTGCTGCTGCTAAGCACTTGACTGCCATCCCAGCACCACAGAGCAGTCGCAGCACTACCCTGTTTCCAATGCTGCTGCTGCTGCTGCTGCTGCTGAGGACATGCCTACCACCCCGCCACCACACCTGCTGCCACCACATCACCACACAACTCACCGAACAGCCGCAGCACAACCTGGCCTAATGCTGCTGCTGCCGCTGCTAAGACTTCAACTGCCATCCCGCTACATCTGCAGCTCACCGAACAGCCGCAGCACCGTCCACGTGCTCTCCAGCCTCCCCCTTGTCAGGAAAAGTGTGTGAAGGTACATGAAGCTGGGGAACAGCAGCACAACCCTGTCCTACTGCTGCTGCTGCTGCCGCTGACGCTGCTAAGACTTCAACTGCCATCCCACTACATCTGCAGCTCACCGAACAGCCGCAGCACCGTCCACGTGCTCTCCAGCCTCCCCCTCGTCAAGAACAGCGTGTGCAAGTACATGAAGCCGGGGAACAGCAGCGCATCCCTTTCCTAATGCTGCTGCTGCTGCTAAGACTGCTTAGGGTACGACTGCCATCCCGACACATCTGCTGCTCACCGAACAGCCGCAGCACCGTCCACGTGCTCTCCAACCTCCCCCTCGTCAAAAACAGCGTGGCAGGTACATGAAGCCGGGGAACAGCAGCCCAACCCTGTTCTAATGCTGCTGCTGCTGCTGCTAAGACTGCTAAGACTTCAACTGCCATCCCGCCGCCACATCACCACACAACGCACCGAACAGCCGCAGCACCGTCCACGTGCTCTCCAGCCTCCCCCTCGTCAAAAACAGCGTGTGCAGGTACATGAAGCCGGGGAACAGCAGCCCTGCATCGTTGAGGCCGTCTGCCATGCGCTCTGCCACCATCTGGCGCACGCTGGCCAGCTCGTCAGGGGTGAGGGGCTGCCCGAAGCACAGGAACTGGAAGGTGTTGAGCTCGTCATCGTTCAGGGCGCCGTCCTGCAAAGGGTGTTGTGAAAACGCATGAACCACAACATAGAATCGGCCATGCACGGGCGCTAGGAGGCAGATGCGTATGCAGGGTATGGGGGGGGAGTAGATTGCCACCATCTGGCGCACGCTGGCCAGCTCATCAGGGGTGAGGGGCTGCCCGAAGCACAGGAACTGGAAGGTGTTGAGCTCGTCATCGTTCAGGGCGCCGTCCTGCAAAGGGTGTTGTGAAAACGCATGAACCACAACATAGAATCGGCCATGCACGGGCGCTAGGAGGCAGATGCGTATGCAGGGTATGGGGGGGGAGTAGATTGCCACCATCTGGCGCACGCTGGCCAGCTCATCAGGGGTGAGGGGCTGCCCGAAGCACAGGAACTGGAAGGTGTTGAGCTCGTCATCGTTCAGGGCGCCGTCCTGCAAAGGGTGTTGTGAAAACGCATGAACCACAACATAGAATCGGCCATGCACGGGCGCTAGGAGGCAGATGCGTATGCAGGGTATGGGGGGGGAGTAGATTGCCACCATCTGGCGCACGCTGGCCAGCTCATCAGGGGTGAGGGGCTGCCCGAAGCACAGGAACTGGAAGGTGTTGAGCTCGTCATCGTTCAGGGCGCCGTCCTGCAAAGGGTGTTGTGAAAACGCATGAACCACAACATAGAATCGGCCATGCACGGGCGCTAGGAGGCAGATGCGTATGCAGGGTATGTGGGGGGGGGGTAGCCTGCCACCATCTGGCGCACGCTGGCCAGCTCATCAGGGGTGAGGGGCTGCCCGAAGCACAGGAACTGGAAGGTGTTCAGCTCGTCATCGTTCAGCGCGCCGTCCTGTGAAGGATGTTGCAGCAGCAGCGCAGACGCATGAAAATGACGAGCCACAACACAATTGGCCATGCACAGGAACTGGAAGGAGTTGAGCGTGTCTTCGTTGAGGGCGCCGTCCTTTGAAGGGTGTTGTGAAAACGCACAAACCAAAACACATAATCGGCCATGCATTGGAAGGCAGAGGTATGCAGCTTGTCGTCGTTGAGCGCGCCGTCCTGAAGTGTTGGGAAGCAGTCAGATGCACAAAGCACAGCGCGGCACAAGAGATGTCATTGGAATGACAACAGCACGTCACACGAAGCATGGTAGCTGCTGCAGCGCATGCAGAAGATGCTCAGCAGCGACAGCACACAAGACAGCAGCAGCAGCAGCCATGCAGCCTGAATTGTTGCTCACCCCGCCGCTGTCGCACATGCAGAAGATGCTCAGCAGCGACAGCACACCAGACAACAGCAGCAGCAGCAGCAGCCATACCACACAACTTGATTTGCTGCTCACCCCATTGCTGTCGCACATGAGGACGATGCGCAGCAGCCGCAGCACACAAGACAGCAGCAGCAGCAGCAGCCATGCAGCCTTGATTGTTGCTCACCCCATCGGAGTCGCACACGAGGAAGATGCGCAGCAGCGACAGCACACAAGACAGCAGCAGCAGCAGCATACACCACAACCGTTTCGGTTTGCTTGGTCAAACCAATGTAACCTACTTCCCCTTCTTAAAAAATACAACACAACCCGAATTGTTGCTCACCCCGTCGCTGTCGCACATGAGGAAGATGCGCAGCAGCGCCTTGACGCATGGCGTGGTCAGCCGGCCAGTGGTGGCATCCAGCAGGGGCGCCTTGGGGTACAGCACCGTCTTGATGGCCTGCCAGCAGCAGCAGCAGCAGCAAGCAGCAGCAGCAAGCACGGTATGTTCATGACCGCACAAAGCTTGGAGTAGTGGTTGTATCCCTGCGCACAGCACCTGTCACGGACGTCTATGCGGTTATTCCTGATGGTGTTTTGGTTCGTCCCTGATCAACTCACGTGCTTGGCGCTGCTTACCAACCAGACGTGCAAAGGCTGCTGCTGCTGCTGCTGCTGCTGCTTCTCGGTAAGGCAAAACTGCGTACGTGCTGCGTACGTGCTGCGTACGCGCCCATTGAAAAAGACCCACCTGCTTGCTGACAAACAATGTTGCTGCAGCACTCAGCCACCTGCAGCTGTCATAGGATGGGAGCAAGGATGCTGATGCCTCTCTATTTTTTATAAGCACGCTGCATAATGGCGCACTGCTGCTAGCGTCAGCCTGTTGTATGATAGTGCTGCTGCTGTGTCATAACATGTTGCACCTGGTAGAACACGTCCAGCGCAACACCTGTTGTGTTATAGCTGCATGTCCCAATGGCACTGCTGCTAGTGACAGCCCGTCTTTCTGCTGTGTATCCTGGCACCTGGTAGAACACGTCCAGCACGACAGCTGTTGCGTTACTACACGTGCTGTCGTTGTTGAACTGTGCTGCTGCTGTTTCATAACACGCCCCACCTGGTAGAACACGTCCAGCACGCTGCGCAGCTTGCAGCTGCTGGTGCGGATGGACACCTCAATCACCGGGAACTCCCGGATGAGCCCCTCCATGAACTGACCAGCGCGAAGTTCGGCAGCAGTGCATAAAAGGAATTCACACAGATAGCAGCAGCAGAAGCAGCCGGATTTCATTGAGCAGCATATTACTAGCTAGCTGGGTTGAGCCTTTCAACCTGCGAGAATGCTGGTGCCGCACTGGCGGATCATCAACTGGCAAACCACATTATGCTCTCAGTGTTGACAAGGACCCAGGCACGTTAGAACGGATTAAATTGCATGCGAATTTCAGGCGTGCATGCATGGGTTTGCTTGCAGGCAATCCACAAGCAAGCAAACTGCCAGCATGCATGGGTTTGCTTGCAGGCAATCCACAAGCAAGCAAACTGCCAGCAGCAGTACACACTGTACCGCTACTACGCACAGCTGCTGCACCCACCTGACCTCCAGCTTTTAACAGCTAGGCATGCATGCCAACTCTGTGTGACAGTCAAAGCTTCCTACCTCTCGGATCTGGTCCGTTGGCAGCGTGTCCTCGGTGTCATCCTTGCAGCAAGCAATGATGACTGGTGCAGCTGGCCTGAGGTGCGTGATACGAGGCAGCCAGTCGCTGCGCAGCCGCTGCAACGTGCTCTTCCGCTGAGCATCGAAGCAAACTATCACTACGTCAGCTGCCCTAATGGTCTCGTCCACTGCCTGTGCGTCCTCGGGCCTTGAGGACGTGTCGAATGCGATCACGTCCACTGGCTCGGAGACCACTGCAAAGTCTGCTGGAAAGCGAGTGGGAGGCAATACTGGCACCGGGCGCTCGCTGAATACCTCCTGCGCTGCTGATGTTATCAGAGAGGTCTTCCCAACTCCCCGATCTCCCACTACTGCCACGTTTATTCTACGTCGACCGTTCATTATTGGCTCTCAATAGGCCCAAATGACTGCTTGTGGACCTTGCTAGCCCAGTGACTGCACTAGGAAGCGAAAGTTCAGTTTGGTGCACTTCAAACTGGCTGGCCTGAGCAAATGCAAATCACCACCGACATTCACACTGTCTTGAGAGCTAGGTAAACGCGAAGCTGCAAGGATTGGCTATCAGCGCGCATGGTGTTGATCTGGCAGCAGCAACAGTAGAGCTCATCCAACAGTCATCCGCAGCAGACGTTCAGCCAAGCTTCACGCGCGTGTGCCACGTCCAACAAATTGCACCAAGCTCCCGTAATCCTTAGCAGTGCAGGCAGTTCAGCAAGTGTCACTTGCTGTGCCCCTGACAGCGTTCTTAACAACTGCCATAACAGGTGCTGGATGCGCCAACCATAGGTATCATACAGCTCATCAAACGAGGCCTTGTCCATACGAAACAGTGATACGTAATGCCCATCCACAACATCGTCACACCCCATCTGCTCTAGCACCGCTGCGCGCTGCATACAGATGTTCTCCCAGACACCATTGCTCACTTCACGCCGCTGCTGCGGCAACAGGCGGCGCTGGCTCCAGAAGCGGCGCAGCAGGCGTGGTACGGCTATCTTGTTGTACAAGTGGGAATCCTCGGTCAGCAGCATGACGTAGGACATGGCAGCAGCAGCAACTGCCAGGTCCATCATCTGCTGGCTTGAACCATGCGACCAAGACCAGGAGCATCAGTTGCTGCATCATTGACACCACAGCAACCAACAATGCTGCGATGATTTAAATCTTCTGGCGCTTTTCCATGCTGATGCTGCAGTATGCCCTGCTGGTGTTGCTGGTGTTGACCACCAGGACCTGCTGCCAGCTGCTGCTGCTGCTGCTGCTGCTGCTGCTGCAGGGCTGCTGCTGCTGCTGCTGCAGGGCTGCTGCTGCCACCACTGTGACGCAAGCTGCTGGCTGCTGCGGCCCTAAATTGGCTGATTGTCGCGAAATAAAGCTTTGATTGAGAGATATGAGTGCAGCGTTGCGTACAGAGCACACGAGTTGTGTGGCCGAAGAGCAAGTTTGCGAAGACACCGTCGCAGCGGTCACAAGAAGCACAGAAAATCGACTACATCAACCATATCATAATTCCGAAGAGATGTTGTCGAGATGTCAACAGGGTTGGTAGATATTATCACGTGATTGGATTTCAGGGTTCACAGGGTGTGGCAGCTCCAGTGTAATAAGGCTCTGAGCCCTTTTTGAGTCCTGCCACAGTTGCCTGGTAGTTGCCAATTGGCATGCTTCGCGCAGCTGCTGCTACCGTTGGTCCTGAGGTATTGTCTTGTCACACATCCCTGCTGGCAAGGGTACACCACGGATGCACTGCAAGGGTCTACTAGACCAGCTAGTAGCTGGTAGTACCAGCTGCTGTTGAGAACATGTTCAGTACTGCTGCAGTGGCACTGTGTAAAGAGTTGCAGCACACACAGATTGCAAAGACAATGCAACGAAATGCAGCACTCACATTGCCAAGCAGTGCTAGATAGATGGGGCCCCCGCCACCATGGCTAAGCATTGGCACTGATCGAATCTTCATCATCATCATCAAATTACCAGATCAAGCCATAGCATCAACTGATCGAATCTTCTGCTAAAACTCACAGAGCCTGGTAACCTGTTGGTAAGAAGCTCAAAGGCAAATATCATGAAGATAGGCTAATTTTGTGGAAGGCTTACGTTACAGGCGCCCAACTTGGGCTGGGCTACAGACGGCCTTACAACAGGAGCAACCCGATGTCCGGCGTCGTCGCACGCCATCAATTGCGGCACATGCCATATGATGCCATATGATATGGGCGCTGGCTAGGTGAGAGCATTGTCCACACGCTGCACGCCATACTAATATATGCTGCTGCCATGTTACCAGCCTTGAAAGCCCGGCTGGCATGCTACAACCGCTACATTCTTTACAACCATATCGCAGCTGGTCAAGTCAACAACAGCTGCAGAGTCTGTGCTTAACCTGCCGGCCATGGGGCCACAGTCCCAATGTGCCCAGACACACACACCAATGTATGCTGCAGCCCCATGCAGTGCGCATCATGCGCTGGCAGCAGAGGCGACGGCGGTCGCAAGACAAGCCTTAGATGATCTAATACATTCATTTTGATGATGATGATGATGATGGTGATGATGATGATGATGATGATGATCTAATACATTCATTTGGTTGGCGGTGCAAGAGGGCCTGCACACATTATAGAAAAGTAAAAAGGAGCAGCAGGAGCACCCAGCATGCAGCCAAGCCAAGAAGCAGAGCTACCCGGCCCCCTCACACAGAACTGCATGCTGCACTGCGGCATGTTGCCACAGCACCTGCCCCTACCACTGAACATGCCAGCAAGCCTGCACCAGAACACACACTGTTGTGCTCGCTGCGCTGGCTATGGTCGCCACTAGTGCAAAGCCAACACAATCAAATCGCCACCAAATGATGTTGCGCAAGCCACAGACGATGCAGCCAAGGCAGGAGGCTGCAATCATCCAGATGACTGATCTGCAGCTGCTGAACTCCCACGCAGGTATTGACACGGCCAGTAAACAGGATTCCGCACAGACTGTCAGATAGTCAATCATATGCCTGCCATCTCACACATGCAAGGTCTGCAGTTTCCCGATGGTTGTCAAGCACAATGCAGGGCTGTCAAATGATACCATGTGGTTATGCTGCGCCACCATGCCGGTTCATGGCAGTGCAGAATTCTCGCGGTTGCCGAAAACCCCAGTGGGGCAAGAATCACAAGCAGCATGCTGCAGTGCCATGCATCACGCAGCCAGCCTACAACCCATGGGTTGACCAACCAGCGTGTAAAACAAAAGAATATACCAGCAGCTGGTTTTTGTGTGTCTATCTGGAGACAGCATGATACCCGGAACAATCAAGCTGCAGCTTTCAGCATAACACGAAAAGGGGTGTGCCACACAGGATATGCTGGCGCAGTGCGTGACACACCAAAAGAACAACAAGCTGAAGAACCACAAATCTCTGTCACTGATCCCAAAAGCTACCCCAAAGGTATCTTGCCTGATAGAGGCGACAGTTCGTCTGTTGTGTTTGGTAAGAACATCTAGCATGTCCCAGCCTGCCACACACGCCGCACATGCTTGCCTGCTATCAACTGCATTGTTGCAGCAGCGCACATCCTCATGGCCAGTTGCCTGCAAGCCAGCAACCTGCGCTCAGGCTTCCGGAAGTTGCAAAACAGCCGCATCTGATGCTGCTTCGCCATCAGCGGCACATTGCTGTGCCTCAGTAGTTCCTGCATACATAGCTGTTGACCAAGAATATGAGGCTTTGCCTTGCCGCCACGTAGCACACCACCAGCCAAGGCTATGGAGCAACTCTGGCCACGCAATGCGCGGCCGGGCAGTATGTCTCTGCACCTGCCTCTAATCTCTTTCTGTCACTCGTGTGCTGCTTAGGTAGTTAGCCATCTACTAACCTCCAGCGGCCGGGCACCAAGCAAAGCTTCCGGTGTCTGCATGCGGTGTCCTTTTGGCCACGGCCACCCCTCAGTCCTTCCTGTAGACGTAGCTGTTGACCGAGAAAATGAGGATTGCCGCCACGTTGTAGATCACCAGCTGGCTGATGGAGCAGCCCTGGCCACGCAATGCACTGCTCGGCTGTATGTTGCGCAGTCTCTGCACCTGCCAGCCATCTCCTTCTGTCACTGGTGTGCTGCTTAGGTAGTTAGCCATCTACCAACCTCCTGCGGCCGGGCACCAAGCAAAGCATCCAATGTCTGCGTGCAAATTCCTTTCGGCCACGGCCTCCCCTCAGTCGTTCCTGTAGACGTAGCTGTTGACCGAAAAGATGTGGATTGCCGCCACGTTGTAGATCACCAGCTGGCTGATGGCGCACCACTTGTTGGCCAGGTGCGCCACGCAGTGCGCTGCTCGGCCGCATGTTGCGCAACCTCTGCACCTGCCTCCAATCTCCTTCTGCAACTCCCCTCGTGTGCTGCTTAGCTAGTTAGCCATCTACCAACCTCCAGTGCCCAGGCACCAAGCAAAGCGTCCGGTGTCTGCGTGCAGTTCCTCTGAACCGCAGCCGCCCCTCAGACGTTCCTGTAGACGTAGCTGTTGACCGAGAAAATGAGGATTGCCGCCATGTTGTAGATTACCAGCTGGCTGATGGCGCACCACTTGTTGGCCAGGTGCGCCACGCGGTCAGCAAAATCGTTGTCAGTGGCCACGGAGGACAGGAACACGTGCCACTTGCGCGACCAGCTGCAGGTGCAGCAGACAACACACAAATGCGACATAGCAGAATTGAGATCAGGATAAGTCCGTGCACAGCATTTGCTCATCTTGTGGCAAAGTGGCTGCGGCAGAAGTGTTCAGAATTGCTGATCACCAGCGGCAGGGGTGCAGGCAACGTAACGCACAGAAGCAACAGCGCGGGTGCGATGTCACCACATCACAATCACGCAGTGTGCAGAGTCAGGCCTGATCGGGACACAAAGCAAGGGACAGACAGCATCCGCAGTCGAGCCCTTACACCCACCTTGTGCGCGGCGGCTGTCCCTCTGCCTCTTCTGCTGCTGCAGCTGCGCCCCCAGCTGCACTCGGCCGCCTGCTGCTGATACCTCCTGGCGCCGTCCTGCCCTGAGCAGCAAACAGATCCTGCACAACTTGACTCATACCGGCACCTCCAGTGACGCTAGCTGCACTGGCATGCTGCACGGCCTCAAAAGGCAAGATGTCTGGCAGCTCTGGCAATTCAGCCTGCTGCTGGTGCTTCTTTGGCACAGCTGGACTGCTGTCAAGCACTCGCGGCCCTGCCACATCGCCTGCTACCGCTGCATCTTGCTGCAGCTGCACCACCCCAGCGTCACTTGCACGCCGGCTGCTGGGTTGAACCATGAACCGCAGCGGACCCACCCTATGCTGCGGGGGCCCCGCTGCAGCAGCCTCAGATTCAGCCAGTGCCGCAGCTGCCAGGGCTGCAGCTTCTGCAGCTTTTGTTAGTGCGAGACTCTCTGCAGACTGCAGAGCCAGCCGTCGCACCCCATCTCGCTGCTGCTGCTGTTTTTTGTCTGCTGAGCTGCCAGCATGAGCCGCAGCTGCAGCAGGCAGCACAGCAGGTGAACTGACCCCGGGTGCCGCATGTGCAGCTGCTGCTGCAGCAGCATCATCTGGTGCTACCACCAGCCGCACTTCTCCTTCTGGAGCCTCCTTGACCAGCGCTACTGCAGGACTGCTGGCAGCACCTTCTGCTGCTGCTGCTGGGCATGCCTCCTCTGCAGCACTGCTGGCATCCTGACTTGCCTTAGCAGCCTGCACAGCATGCATGGAGCCAGAGCCCCACCGCCTGCTGCTGCTGCTGCTGCCGACGCTCCTGCCTGCATCGTCAGCACCACTACCAAGTTCCGCAACCTTGCCTTCTGCTGCTGCTGCTGCTGTGGCTGGCAGGTGCTCCGAAGCCTGGATCTTCTCATCTACTGCAACTGCAGCTGCACCAAGGTCTAGGCTGCGTGGGCTATCCAAAGCACCGCTAGCAGTGCCATGCATTGCTGGCAGCTCCCCTCCCATGCTGCTGCTGCCGCTCATCCTGCTCCTCAACCTAACCACCAGCCCCAACCCCCGTGCAGCCTTACTCGCTGTCCTCGAGACAGCCTTACGCAGGCTGCCGCCGCCGTGACTCAAGCTGCGCTGCATGCTGCTACTGCCGCTGATGCTCATGCGTCGATAGCCGGCTTGCGCCTTTGCGAGCCAGGCGTCCAGGGCCTCACGTACTGCTGTGAGCTTTTCCTGGTACTGCTGCTTGGCCTGCAAATGGCGCGTCCTGCGCAGCTTCTCAGCATGGTACGTGGTGACCCTGCAAATGTACAGCAAGCAGTCAGCAGACAGCATTTGGTCAGTGCATGACCGAACACATGTGAAAATCCCAGATTTGGTGCTCAAGTCATTCTCATGGTGCGGCTGCATGCCCTGCGGGAGGTCCATTCGTACACAAAAGACCAACTCGGTAAGCGCAGGCAAAACACATACTACCCACCCCCAGATGAGCACACATTCCATGCCCACCAAAAAAGGCAACAGATAAATCTCTTGGTGCAGCTGCATGGCCTCGCGGGAGGTGCATTTGCACACAAACAACCAAGCCAGTAAGCGCAGGCATATCGCGTACTCCCCACCACCACATGAGTCCACCAGGATGAGCGACAGGTAGGAGGCCAGCCATCAGCAAAACTCGGCAAGAGCTACCAAGCAGGCGCTGCAAAAATGTGCAAGCAATGCTCTTGCAGGAGCAACACGTCGAGATGTGTCACGCCCAGCGCACACCAGCCAGCAGCAGCAGCAACTCACCACCAGATGAGCACACACTCCAGCCCCACCAGGATGAGCGACAGGTAGCAAGCCAGCCATCAACAGATACGGCAGGACCTATCTAGCAGGGGCTACTCGCATCAACGTGCAAGCACTCCTGTCACTGGTCAGCACGGTGATACACGGAAAGTGTCAACACCCAGCACCCGCACAGCCAGTGCAGCAGCAGTCACCACTCAATGTGGGAGGGTGACAGCAGCACTGCTGAGCAAAGGATGCCCTACTCACCACCAGATGCGCACGCACTCCAGCCCCACCAGGATGAGTGACAGGCATGAGGCCAGCCGTCAGCAGAATCAGCAGGAGCTACCAAGCATGAGCTATTCAAACGTGCAGTCACTGCTCTCACTGGAGCAACAAGTCGACAACATACAGAAACTGCAGCACCTAGCAGCCGCCCAGCCACCACTCACCACCAGATGAGCACGCACTCCAGCCCCAACAGTATGAGTGACAGGTAGGAGGCCAGCCATCAGCAGATTCGGCAGGTTCAACAGCAGGTTCAACAGGAGCCACCAAGCAGGCGCTACACAAACGCGCAGTCACTCCCTCACTGGTCAGCACGTTACTACAACAGAACGTGTCATGACCTAGCAACTCACCACCAGATGAGCACGCACTCCAGCCCCACCAGGATGAGCGACAGGTAAGAGGCCAGCGTCAGCTGCTGCAGCGGCGTGATGTAGCTGCTGCTGGGCACGTCGCTGTCAACCACAAACTGGATGGCAGCAAGCGCCAGGAACAGCGCCACAATGGAGCCTGCGGGTGCGGCAGCAACATTCAATGCGGTTGCTTACACATGATTGAGAGTGACGGCCCCAGCTGGGGAAGCCAACCCAGTATTCTGTACTATTCAGCAGAAAACATATGGTCACTGGGGCTGATGCATTGTGAACACGTATCGCACAGCTGCAGGCCCCACCTGTGCGTCCGTTCATGTCGTCGGTAGGCAGGAAGAAGACCAGGAAGCCCAGCCAGGAACACATGGACACTGCGGCCGGTGCATTGGGAACAAGGATAACTGTTATAACACAGCAGCAACGCCCACCTGCGCGCCCGTTCATGTCGTCCTTGGGCAGGAAGAAGACCAGGAAGCCCAGCCAGGTGGTGGCCATGATGGGGAAGATGGCGCTCAGCACCCAGCGCGTGGTGAAGCGGCTCACAATAATTATGCAGTTGAGCCCAGACACCTGCACAGCAGCAGCAGCAGAGGTAACACACATGTGTTATGGTGTGGAGTGCTGCCTATCAAGTTCCTCGTCTGCAGGGTAAGCTTGCTTCATGTGCCACCAACCACAATCAAGTGCCCCTGACCTGCCACAGACCACATCTTGGACAAACCGCACACTGCAACATCATCCCTCAGCAATGCAGCAGCATGCAGACAAGCAAGCCAAGCAAGTCGTAGTTCATGTAAACCAGCCAGCAATATGTTACATATAGACATGCATGCCGCACTCACCGGCACAGGCATCTCTGGCACGTTGGCTGCATTCTGCAGCGGTTGCCGCCAGAAGGATGAGAACCGTGCCCGCTGTGGGTCAGACAGCAGCACATTGGCGCACTGCTGGGCGTCGTTGCGCGCCTGCAGCCACCGCAGCAGCACAGCAAGAGCGCAAAACATCAGGGCAAGGTCACACAGCAGCCAGCTGAAGAGACAGTCGTGGCTTGGCATGGGGGCACAGGCACGTGACTGGAACGCCAGCGGGGCCAGGTGGAGGTCTTCAGGATACTTCAGCATGTCACTGACACTGGCAGCTGGATCTGACTCAGCAGCCATTGCACTGCACTGCCCTGCGCTGCAGGCTGCAGTATTGCTGCTACTCAGCAGCAGCAGCGGCAGCAGCAGCAGCCCAACTTGCTCACCTCGCTTTGCCACATGTACTCGGGCACAATGGGCGCCGGGTCGGCTGCTGCTGAGGGTGCCAGTGCAGCAGACATGGTGGCCTGGCACAACGGGTAGCTGAAGGGCAGCAGCCGCACATCCAGCACGCCCCAGCCCGACACGTCATCGCCACCTGCAGCAGCAGCAGCAGCAGCGGTGGCGGCGGCACAGGAACAGCAGTTTTGATGGGTTTGGACAATAAAAAACACACAACACCAATCGGGCAGATCACCAGCAGCACCATCTGCAGCAGCAACAGCGCACAAACATGCAATGCTAGGGCTTTACCAGACGTTTTGGCAAAGGACGCAAGCAATTCATGAGCAGCTCGCCACAATGTCTTAATTCACACCACTCATGTCTGTTGGCTGTGAATAATGTTGTGCCAGTGGTGCTGGGCACCAGAGTAATCAGGCTTTCAAACCAGCCCTAGCGGCTTCCATTCTGCAGACACAGCCGATGCAAGCTACCGCTGCTGGCTGTTGACAACACCAGCTTCAACGCATGAATGCCTTTGCAGACTCTGCAGTGTCCTTCTGCGTATGTGTATTGGCTGTGCAAGGTGCGGCTAGACGGTACAATACTATGCAAACGATCAGCTGTCCATATGCAACCAAGCCGCACTGCGGTTGTGACCATGCTACTCACGTGTCTTTGCTGTGAAGAGGGCTTTGCCGGTGGTGCTGGGCAGCAGAGTGACCAGGCCTCCCGACCAGCCTGAGCGAGCCTGAGGCACTTCCATCTGTGAAGAGGAGCAGCAGCAGCAGCAACGGCGGGGGCGTGAGGTGACAGCAACAGCTCAGTTGGGTGAATCCCATGACCCGTCCTGGAGGTATATATGACGTTAAGTTTGTCTGGGGCAATTGCGTCCAACCCAGGGCGCAGCCAGCCCATCGCACCGCATACTTCGCACTAAAAATGCAGGCAGTCTAACCGCCAGTTTGCGCTGCATCGCCAGCTGCCCGCTACTTGGTGTACTGATGTGGTCACACCTTGATAGCAGCATACTGCAAAGGCTACAAATCACTTGCATACCATAGAGCAGATGAAGACTGCAAACGTACAGCTAGAGGCGCACAGCAGAGGTTCACCTGTATCAGCAGCTGCTGCGTGTCAAAGGGAAACGCCCGCAGGTCCATGGGTGTGTAGAAGGTCGCGTGCACGCTGCGCCACTGGAACACCGCATCACTGTTGGGCAGGGCGCCAAAGCCATACCGCACCACACGGTCCTGTAACAAAAGGGACAGGACAGCGGACACCTCTCACCCTGTGTTCATCATCAAGACCTCATGGTTTGCTTTTGCAGTGCAGTATTGTACAGGGTTCGAGCCACTGGCAACATGGCCAGTGAC
>CADDIJ020002464.1:0-37315 GCA_902809745.2 Tetradesmus lagerheimii | reverse complement strand
GCAAGGCAAATACTACAGGCAGATTGTTGGGTGTGCAATGGGCACCAACTGCATGCCACCAGCAGCGCAGCTCTACCTGGCCAGGGAGTGGGAAGGTGTTGCCAAGCAACGCTTGGGCAGTGACTTCCCCTCTCTGTTTAAGCGTTATATCGATGATGGATTTGTGGTTTTTGAGGGCAGCGAGCAGAAACTGCTTGCTTTCATCAGTTTGCTCAACACATTGTTGCCAAACATAAAGATCACACACAGCTACAGCCAGTTTGAAGTAGATTTTCTCGACTTGGTTGTTCATAAGTGTATGGAGGATGTCTGCGATGCAGATGGCAGAGTGCGTATAAGTGCGCACACACCAAAAGGTACTGAACAAGTACCTTTACATCCCACATTACTCTTTCCATCCACCTAGTGTGTTTAGGAGCAGAGTTGATTCGGTATGTTGTCACTAACAGTGACGAACACTGGTTTGACTGCATGGTGCGCAAATTTGTGCACCGGCTACGCCAGAGGGGTTACCCTCAGCGTCTGCTAGCCAGCATCACCAACCGAGTGTCGTTTTCATTGCGGCACAGGTACCTGTCTGTGAGCAATAGCGGCACAGCTGCAACTGCAAACAGCAAGCCTGTCATGGTGGTGCCGTATGCACAACTCATACCTGAGCTGCGGCTGCAACAGTTGCTGCGGGGTGCATATGATATTGGCGGTGGAGATCTACATGCTGAGGTTTCAGAGAGACCGATTGTTTCATTCACAAAAGGCAGGAACCTGGGGTCATTCTTAGTAAAGGCCAGTCACTGACTGGCCGTTTTTGGGTGAGGTCACTGGCCATGTTGCCAGTGGCTCTCACCGTGTGTTCATCATCAAGACCTCATGGTTTGCTTTTGCAGTGCAGTATTGTACAGGGTTCGAGCCACTGGCAACATGGCCAGTGACCTCACCCAAAAACCCGCACCCTGTTGCTGTGTGCTTCTGATGGCGAGTATTTGTTGATTCTGTCCGTGTTCACAGGATTGAAGCCTGATGAAGGGTGAAGAGCCCGAAACGCGTCGCTTTCCATGTAATACGACAAAACAGAGTCAACAATAGTCTGAACTTGTCTCAACAGTAGCTGTAGCCAGTCGCATTACGCTATTGCTTTTCAAACAGCAAAGCAGCGGCACAACACACAACGTCAGGCCAACACAATGCAGTGGTGATAGCAGCTGCTGCATGCTTTGGCTTGAGCATTGCGGAGGGAAAACACTCGGGAAGCTTGCATCACTAGCCTTGCTGCAACATGAAAAGCAATAGAGTAATGCGACTGGCTACAGCTACTGTTGAGACAAGTTCATGGTGGTGCCGTATGCACAACTCATACCTGAGCTGCGGCTGCAACAGTTGCTGCGGGGTGCATATGATATTGGCGGTGGAGATCTGCATGCTGAGGTTTCAGAGAGACCAATTGTTGCATTCACAACCTGGGGTCATTCTTAGTAAAGGCCAGTCACTGACTGGCCGTTTTTGGGTGAGGTCACTGGCCATGTTGCCAGTGGCTCTCACCCTGTGTTCATCATCAAGACCTCATGGTTTGCTTTTGCAGTGCAGTATTGTACAGGGTTCGAGCAACTGGCAACATGGCCAGTGACCTCACCCAAAAACCTGCACCCTGTTGTTTTGTGCTTCTGATGGCGAGTATTTGTTGATTCTGTCCGTGTTCACAGGATTGAAGCCTGATGAAGTGTGAAGAGCCCGAAACGCATCGCTTTCCATGTAATACGACAAAACAGAGTCAACAGTAGTCTGAACTTGTCTCAACAGTAGCTGTAGCCAGTCGCATTACGCTATCGCTTTTCAAATTGCATCACTAGCCTTGCTGCAACGGGATGGTGCAAGCACAGCGCAGGCGGCACGTGCTTTAGACTGCCAACGCGCCCTGCAGTGAACAACTGAAGTGCACCTTCTATTGCTACCGCAGTTTTGCCGTCCTCCTGACATTGTGTGTTGTGTGTTGTTCTGCTGCTGCTGTGCTTTGTGGGTGCAGCTGTGCAGCAGGGGCACGCTGTGGCATGAGCAGCAGGAGATGGGAGGCAAGCTGCCTCTGGAGCTGGTGAGCGGCTGAACAGCAGCAACAACAGCAGGAGCACTAAAAGCAGCAGCAGTAGTGCTGCAGCGAAGCACAGCAGTAGCAGCTGTGCATCAACTACAACTAGCTGACGATCCTCATCATCTGTGTCTATGATTCCATGCTTCACTGATGCAACCAGTATTGAATCTGCTGACATCACACCTGCTGACATCATGCTTGATCATGCCTGTCCATCGCGCAGGTGCGGCAGTACGCTGCCGAGCTGGTGTGTGTGCTGAGTCACCTGCACGAGGCCGGCATCATCTACGTGGACCTCAAGCCGGAGAACGTGCTGGTGCAGGACTGCGGGCACGTCATGCTGTGCGACATGGACCTGGTGCACACGCAGCAGGAAATAAAACACATCCAGCAGCTGGAAGCAAGTGAGTTGTGTAGATGTAATGCATTGTGGATCGGGGGGTGTTTCTGTCAGTGACTTGACATTCGTAAGTTGTTGCTGCGACTGGCGTTCTGCATATCTTGGCGCTTTTGCATGCTGTGCGACATGGACCTAGTGCACAAGCAGCAGAAGATACACCACATCCAGCAGCTGGAAGCAAGTGAGTGAGCTTTTGCGGCTGTACTGTGGTGGATCAGGTGGTTGCGTGTTGGGCCAGCAATAGGCCACACAGTCGGGTGACATTCCTGGTGGTGTTGCATGCTGTGCGACATGGACCTGGTGCACACGCAGCAACAGCAGATTCAGCACATCCAGCAGCTGGAAGCAAGTGAGTGTGTTGCGGTTGTACAGTGTTGCGACTGTCAACACAAGGAGCATGTGGGTTGGCATGACGCTGCTATGCCTTGTCTGTGCCTGTGCTGTGCTCCTGGATGTATTGGTGGCAGCACGCAGAGGGCACCTGCAGCTGCTGATCAAGAGGAGCGGTCACAGAAAGTGCTCCAAGGCAGTCGTTGTTCGCAGCCTGCTATCCACACCTGCACTTGCTGCCGCTGCTGCACTGCTGCAGTCTCCCCCGGTTCTGCTGGTGGCGGCACCTGGTGGGGCACCCTGGAGTTTGTTGCTCCGGCTAAAACACCTGCACTTGCCGCCGTCACCACTGCTGCTGCTGCTGCTGCTGCAGTCTCCCCCGGTTCTGCTGGTGGCGGCACCTGGTGGGGCACCCAAGCACAGTCACGCCTGCTAACAACACCTGCACTTGTTGCCGTTCCCACTGCTGCTGCTGCAGTCTCCCCCGGTTCTGCTGGTGGCGGCACTTGGTGGGGCACACTTGAGTTTGTTGCTCCAGAAGTTGCCAACCACGGAGCAGTCGCGTACAGCCCAGCCAGTGACTGGTGGGGTCTGGGGGTGCTCATCTACAACCTGCTGCTTGGGCTGACGCCGTGGGACGGGGAGAGCTATGATGAGCAGCTGCAACAGATTCAAAACGGCGACGTGCTGTGGCCACCTGAAGGCATGGTGAGTGGTGATGTGCTGGTCTCTTGGGCATAGCAGCAGCAGCAGCAGCGGCAGCAGCGATGGTAGTGGTGGTGACGATGTGCTGTGGTGTGGTGACGTGACGCTGTGGCGAGTGCTGCTGTTGATTGACTGGTGGGTTCTTGGTGTACTCATCTACAATCTGCTGCTGGGGTTGACGCCGTGGGATGGGGAGAGCTACGATGAACAGCTGCGGCAGATTCAGAATGGCGATGTGCTGTGGCCACCTGCAGGCATGGTGAGTGGTGATATGCTGGTTTTCTGGGCACAGCAGCAGCAGCAGCAATGGTAGTGGTGGTCGTGACATGCCGTGGGATTGGTGACGTGAGGGAATGGTGAGAGCTGCTGTCTACCGAATGCTGGGGCCTAGGCGTGCTCATCAACAACCTGCTGCTGGAGCTGCCGCTTGCTGACAATGCACTGCCTGCTGCTGCACCTCTGCTGCTGCTGCTGCTGTTGCTCTCCTGCTTGCAGCTGCATCCCGAGGTAGGAGATCTGCTGCGTGGCCTTATTAACACTTGATTTAAACGGCAGTCTTGCCGACAATACACTGCATCCTGCTGCACTTCTTACTGCTGCTGCTGCTGCTGTTTTCTGCAGCTGCACCTCAAGGTGGAAGATCTGCTGCGTGGCCTCCTGACACCTGATGCAAAAGGCAGTCTTGCTGACAATGCACTGCCTGCTGCTGACGCTGTTGCTGCTGCTTGCAGCTGCACCCTGAGGTTGACGATTTGCTGCGTGGCCTCCTAACGTATGACTCCGAGCAGCGGCTTGGAAGCAGGGGCGTTCATCAGATCATGCAGCACCCCTTCTTTGCTAGTGTGCATTGGAGCAGCTTGGTAGCAGAAGTGGAGCGCGATCAGCAGCTGCACATAGAGGTGCAGCAGCGCATGCAGCAGCAGCAGCGCGAGCAGCAGCAGCAGCGCGAGCAGCAGCAGCAGCGCGAGCAGCAGCAGCACGAGCAGCAGCAGCAGCAGCAGCGGCAGATTGAGGCTCCAACAGGCAGGTGGGGTTTGCCGGTGCAGGATGACGAACGAGAGAGGGTGTACAGCAGGCAATGGTGAGCGTGCTGCTGCTGCTGCTGGTCTGACAGCGTGATTATCAGCATTGTGTGATCGGCTTGATTCGGCAGCAGCTGTCAGGCACACCAGAGAGTCGCAGCAGATGCATGAGAACCTGGCCATGAAACACCTTGGCTGATGCAGGAACTTGGTGTAGCTTGGTTCATATCTTTGGCTGCTGGCACCTGCCCGTTTGCTGTGAGGGGGCGTGGTGCGAGGATGGCCAATGCAAATATTGATTGTGTCTCGTTCGGTGAAGCCCTTTTTGGGAGTTGGCGTAGAAACAAGCCGTCTGTGCTCATGCATTCAAAGTTGTCTGCGGTCAGGCGTGTCTGGTGTTAAGGGTTCTGCATAGCTGCGACATGCAGCTAATGTGCAATACGTGGTGCTGCATGGATTGCGACCAGCTGATAATGTATGCAAGCTTCGAGATGTTGATACATCAACCCCCTCACCACCACATATGCATTGATTGTTTGCTGAGTGTGCTGATCATGCACCAGCTGCTGAGTGTGCTGATCATGCACCAGCTGCTGAGTGTGCTGATCATGCACCAGCTGTAGCGCAATCAACATGTCAATGGCAACATGAATGGGCGAGATCTATGCCCCGTGCTGTGTCTGTTACTGAGATGGATTCTTCTGGGTTGGGTCATGGGTGAAGTTTCCAGTTGATTCCCTGCTTGTTGGACCCCATGAGCCTTGTTTGGCTCCTGAGTGGGTGGGCCAGTGGCCCTACTTTTGTTTTGGTGGTAAATTGGCACTGCCCAGGTGCTGCCAGCGCCATCTGGTTAACCAGACAGCTGTCATCAAGCGTGGTGTGCAGCGGCACCTGCATATGTTCCAACCAAGACCCACCGGGTGGCAACCATTAGGCTATGTTGTGAGTAGGGAAAGCTGGCGCCGCCACCGGGCAGTGCGCACAGCCTGCATGGACTGCCCTTCGTGAATACTTGCACTACACTCGACTGGTATCTTGCAAGCATTCAATGAGTCACGTGAGTGAGTCACGTGGGTTTTTTTGGGTAACCAACGCTTTTCCGCCCAGCTGGTTTTCCGAAAGAGCCCTTCAAGTCGTTGCAGAAACCCAGGACATACAGCATCCTTGTCTCTTGCTGGCCGAGCCGAAACTTTACAGGAAGTTCATCAACCCTCCACCTAGGGCTGCGCCACCGGCAGGTCACTGGCCGCGTACTCGTTCCAGCTGCCATCATACACGCTCCAGCTCCTGTGACCCAGCCGGTGCAGCGCTAGCGCAGTGGTGCACGCAGCCACACCACCATTGCAATAAATCACAACCTTCTGCTCTGCAGCTGCTGCGGCAGCACTCCCTTGTCTGCTGCTGCTGCTGCTGCTGTTTGACAGTACAATGCCAGCTTCCTGCAAGATCTGCTGCTGCTGCTCCAGCGGCTTCAGCCAGTCTGTTGATTCGTCCAGCAGCGCTGGCCTAGGCAGGCTGACGGCACCAGGTATGTGCCCACCCCGGGGACCCCTCCGCACCTGCACAGCAGCAGACAGGCCGCCAGATCAACGCCAACTTGGGGTTTAAAGCACATCCCGCAGCTGCAAAATGCTGCAGCATTGGCGATTCTTAAAATGAGATTACAATGGCCGCATTTGTCAGCCCAAGCATGACATGTGGCGTTTCAACCTGCCAGATCTTGGCACCACGTTTTATTCAGGAAACAACGTAGAGTGCTCAAGCAAGTTGGTGTCACAGCAGTGCTGACGCTGGCTCACAGCACAGTCACGTATCATTTCCATCTTCCAATGTGCAGCCGCTGCACCCTACCTGGGCTGTGTACTGCGCTGCTGATCTTGTGTCCAGCAGCACCACCTCTTGCTGCTGCTGCTGCTGCTGCTGCTGCGGTGTGTCCTGAGCGGCACCAAGCAGCCGTGACAAGTCCGCTAGTGTTGTGCGCAGCTGTGGCTGCATGTCAGCCTCAAAGTAGGAGTACACCTGCGGGGACATGCAACAAGCAACACGCAGCGAGCGCGCCATGCATTGCTGTTGTTGGCCATACATTGTGTAACAACGCTCATAAAGCCTGCTGCCGCATTTGCAGACTGAAATGGCATCAGCATCTTCACTTTGAACATGTTGCATATCTGCTCATATACACGGCAATAAGTTTGGCAGACTGGCGGTGTGTTTTACCCATTAGGTGACTTCAGCAACAGAATAGCTGGCGATTCTGCCGCCTACGAGGCAGAAGGTCCGTGCCAACTCAAAACCCCAACTTGGATACCTGCCGCCTATCTTGAGCGTGCAGGCTCAAACAGCTCGCTGGGCCGCGAAGGTATTATGCTGAGTCAGCAGATTCATTTGCACATGTCACTGGCATACCTGCTCACATACACGGCACGAATTTTGGCAGACTGGCATTGTGTTGTACCCATATCAGAAAACGTAGCTTTGAGGTCGCACCCTGTTATCCCTTTGCAAAGCTAGGTGAATTAAGCAACAGAATAGGCTCAGCCTGGCGACGCTGCCGCCTACCTTGAGTGTGCAGGGCTCATACAGTTCGCTGGGCCGCCCCTCTGCCTTCCACTTTGCCCAGCCCCCTTCCAGCAGCAGAGCCGAGGGGTGGCCAGCAACAGTCAACATCCACCACAGCCGTGCGGCCATCATGCCGTCACCCGAGTCATACGCCTGTCACAGAGTTACAAGCAGAACAAATGGGCGTTGTAGAGGCAGGCGGATGCATGGTCGGCTGTGTAGATGATGGCAACCAAGCTGCGCCGCTTTATGCCGTCACCAACTTCGTCACCTTGCAGAGGGCTGCGACAGGCACAGGCACATGCTGTAGGGGACATCTGCTGCATTCAGCATCCACCACAGCCGTGCCGCCATCATGCCGTCACCCGAGTCATACGTCTGTCACAGAATCAGGACAATCACAAACGGAACGAATGGGCATGGGTCAAATCAGGAGGAGGCACGGCCAGCTGTGTAGAGGTCTGCAATCAAGCCGCTCTGTAATCACGTGCATGCGTGGTCATGACTAATAACATGTGTGAGCAACTCACCACCACCGGTTTGTCCCTGCTGACGCCTTTGGCCTCCAGTGCTGCTGCCAGCAGGTCAGGCTGCACCTGCACTGGGCTGCTGCTGCGATCTTGCCTCCAGTGCTGCTCAAGGTCTGGAAAGTCAGCGCATATGCATTCACAATTCACATGAGTAACTTCACCCTTTTGGGGAGCCAATACAGGCTCAATGGGCGACAAAGCAACCAAGTGAACCAGAGCAGACCAAGCAAACATCCACCACTACTGCTGACTCACTCACCACCACTGGCTTGTCCCCGCTGACGCCTTTGGCCTCCAGTGCCGCTGCCAGCAGGTCAGGCTGCATCTGCAGCTGCACAGGGGCGCCTGCTGACGCATCAACCGCATCCTTCGTCCAGGTAAAAAACACGGCACCCTGGCGACATACAGCAGCAGCAGCAGCGGTGGTGGTTGGCTGCAGCATCAGCATCAGTGGGGCTCGCTCACTGGTCTGCGACGTTCAAGATAGCTACCCACCTATAGGCCCCAAAACATGACAGCAGCAATCCATATCAGCAAGGTGCTTTACCTGAACTCCTCATGCTGTTGATCACTCACTGGTAAGTGAAAAGCAGCAGCACTTACTGGCGTGTACAAAGCAGCAGCACTCACTAGCATGTGAGAAGCAGTAGCACTCACTGGTATGTGGCCTTCCAGGTATGCATCGTAGTCTGCCAGATAGGTTGACTGCTCCACGCCTGGCTCCACGAGCGCTGTGTCAATATGGCCTCTTACGTCCAGAATGCTGACCTGTGCAGTGACAAACAACAAGTCGCAGACGGCCATCATGCAACATACACAGCATGCAGAGGAGTAGGGTCCTTGATACAGAAGATACAGCAGACAAGTCGAGAAAAGCAGCAGCACGCTAGCAGGAAAGCATGCAGAGACACCCAAATCCTGCGTGCAAGGCTGCACATGCATGCAACCCTGTCTTGTCCCACTGTACTGCGCTGCTGTAGCATGTAATTATGAGCATGCCTGCTGTATCAGGATCTCAGAGAGATTACGCAACGGCAGCTGTCAAGAATTGTGTGGAAGCAGATTGTTCCCTCTTTTGGGCATGCAGGCTATCCCAAGCAGTAAGGCTTGCGTGCACGACAGCAGCAACAGCAGCAGCAGCAGTGAGCAGCAGCAGTAGTGCCTGACCTCTTCCAAGTGCTCCGCCAGCCACTGCGTCGACACGACCGGGTCTTCCGCTGCTGCGTACGATTGAATAACAAAACGCGGTTTGCAATGCGTTGGATGACGACACCGCGCAGAGGTGAAGCAGTACGATCGTTGCGCAGCGAATGCTGTCGAGCTTAGCAACATGTTTCCTCTGTTATCAGTTGAGACCTCGCACAATGGTTACCATCAAACAATATTAAGCCCCAAGGACGGGCCTGTGGTGTAATCATGTGCAAAAACAGGACAAACCAGCCCTGGTTAAGGGTTGATCAGGGCTTGTCACAACACTGCGCAAAGGACAGGCATTGCTGAACAAGCACCCAGCCAAATGCAGGACCTGAGAGCCCACGCACCGCAGGTCACCGGAATCAAGCAGGGTGCGTTCTTTCAAAGGCGTTTGGAACGTTCATCATGGACCTGAGGCGCGGATCAGCGCAAAGCATATGTACACATATTGTCAATATATGCTCCACTGGCAGGCACCTGAGATGTCGTTATATATTCACACCCATCAATTGACACGCCATCAGCAACCGTTACAGTGACTGCACAATTCAATTTCCGTTCAATTTCCGCCTCCCCAGAGGGTGAGGCGCGGTGCCGATGCCGAAAGGTAGGGCTTATCAGAATGATTATTATTATTATTATTATTATTATTATTATTATTATTATTATTAGTGACTGCACAATAACAGCTGCATGAGACCGGCTGCATCTGCCCTGCACATGCGCGCAGCACCACAGTGCGGTTTGCAGTGACGAGTCACACATATCGCACACACCGCTACATGCCTCACACTAGCAACACACCACAACCATCTGCTTTGGATATCACAGCTCCACCTCTTGCATCTGCCCCGCATCCGCAGCAGCACCACTTCCCATCGCATCCACGCCGCCGCCACCAACAGCAGCAGCGCCATAACCACCTTGCTGTGCATAACAACCCTGCGCACAACCACCATATGCCCCAGGTGCAACTTGCTGCTGACCGTACCCTGCACCAGCAGCAGCAGCACTGCCGTACCCATAGCCGTACTGCTGCTGCTGGGGCTGCTGCTGCTGCCCATAGCTGTATGGGTCCTGCTGGGGCTGCTGTTGCCCGTAGTTGTACCCTGTCGGCACCGAAGGCTGCTGCTGCTGCTGCTGGCCATAGCCATGCTGCTGCTGCTGCTGCAGATATTCATCTATATGCGGCTGCATTTGCTGCTGCTGCACCAGCTGTTGTTGCTGCTGCACCACCCCAAAATGGCCATAGCTGTAACTGCCAGCAGCACTGCTACCTCCAGCCCCCGCATGGCTAGCTTCCATAGGTGCATTTGCAGCCACGTATGCATACTGCTGTTGCTGCTGCTGCTGCTGCTGCTGTGCTCCGCCTGCAAAGTATGCATCATACGTTACACTTGGTGCAACTACTGGTGCAACAGCTGCAGCCTCGCCTGCTGCTGCTGCTGCTGCACCTGGTGCAGCATGCCCTTGCCCCTGCAGAGCCTGCTGCCGCTGCTGGTGATAGTGTGGTTGCAGGGAGCTGCTGCCACTCATACCAACCCCAGCTGCTGCTGCTGCTGCTGCTGCAGCAGACGGACTAAAGCTACCAGCAGCACCAGCAGCAGCAATTCCACCTGCAGCGCCTGCACTGCTACCTACACTGTGAGGGGCACTAGGCTGCAGCTGCTGCTGCTGCTGCATGTACAGCTGCTGCTGTGTGTGTGACGCAGTGGTGCTGCCTGTGCTGACTGGACCTGACATGCCAGGCATAGCTGCAGCACTGTGCATTGCTGCTGCTGCTGCTGCTGGAGGGGGCAGCCCGTGTGATGCAGGTGCCATCACACCCTGCTGCTGCTGTTGCTGCTGCTGCTGTTGGGTCATCCGAGTGGGACTCGCCACACCTGCTGGCCCGACATGTGCTGCTGGTACCCCTTGTGCATGCACTGCCGCACCACTGCTGCCATCACCCTGGGCTGCTGCTGCTGCTGCTGTGTCAGCAGCGCCTTGCTGTCCCTCTGCAGCACTGCTGCTATCAACAGCAGCAGCAGCAGCAGGTGGTGGTACAAAGAAGCCTCCGGCCGGTGGGCCAGGGGGCACACCAGCCGGCCTGCCAGCAGCAGCAGCAGCATCTGGCAGGGGTGCTGATGCAGTGCCTGGCAGCAGGCTACTGCTGCTGCTGCTGCTGGGGAGTCCCCCTGAGCTACTGCCAGCTGAGGCGAACGTAGACACATACCTGCAAAGTAAAGTGACATGTTATGCAGCGCACGTGATGGTTATGATACAAGTTGCGTTGTACAGAGACGGCCCTATCTTTCACAAGATAGCGGTCCCAACCACACACAAGTAGGGTGTGTAAGCGCCAATTGTGCTGTTTTATCAACGCCGACAGAAGCAATCCATCCTGTGCACAGATCAAGAAAACACAAGCAAACACGCATGCACACTACACACACTGTTGTGACAAGTCACACCAAGCCCCAAGCCGCATGTACGGACCTGCTGCCAACGCCGCCAGTTGCAGGCCGTCGCAAAGTGAAGCTAGGAGGACCCGACAGCTGCTGCTGCTGCCCTGCAGAGCCTTGTGAGCCAGGCCCCGCAGCAGGCGCCGACCCCCCTCCCACTGCTGCTGCTGCTGCTGCTGCAGGAGGCGGCGGCGGCCCTGGCAATGCACTACTTCTGCTGTTGCTGCCGAGAGTGCGGCTCGTAGAGTGTGGCCCGTTTGATGGCGGTCCGACTGGTGGCTTGCCGATACTCGGAGGCCCACTGGAAGCGTTCGTGTTTGAATTTGCTGCTGCATGGGATGCAGCACGCAGTGGGGGAGGAGGGGGCCCCGACAGCGCAGCTAAGTTGCTGGACAAACCAACGCTTGCAGGACCACTAGCAGCAGCAGTAGAGTCCTGTGCAGCCAGATTACTGCTGCTGCTGCCACCCCCAGGAGTGAAGCTAGTAGGTGGTGGTGGTGGCTTGTCAGATTGATCTGGTTCGTCCTCGTGACCAGGCAGCACCCAGCGCTTGCGTGCTTCGTCGTAGTAGAACTGGTTTTCGTCCCCCAGTTTGGCTGTTACGGGCTGCTTGACACCTAGCAAGCTGCTTATGCCGATACCTGAGAACCAGCCTTTGCTGCTGCTGCTGCCGCTAGCTTTGGCGCCGCCCTTGCTGCTAGCAGCAGCTGGTGATGCATCCTTGCCCTTAGCTGCAGCAGCAGCTGGAGCAGCGGCGGCAGGAGCAGCTGAACTACCATCTGCTGCAGCTTGCTGCTGCGCTGGTGCGGCAGCAACAGCAGGACTGCTAGATGCTCCTGCCGCTGCAGCCGCCGCCGCAGCAGCACTTGCTGCAGCAGCTGCTGCTACTCCCGCCCCTGTCATGTCATAACTGGGTGTGCGCGAATGCGCAGCACTGCCAGCACCACTTGGAGGCGCGCCACTCAACTGCTGCTGCTGCTGCTGGCCTGGCACCCAAGCAGCCCCGGTCAAACTTTGCGTTTGACTGGTCAAACTGTGTCGACTGGCGCTCCGCTGGTGATGACTGCTGCTGCCGCTGAAGCTGCCAGCACTCAATACGCCTGCTGCTGCAGGTGCTGCAGCTGCCCCAGGAGAGTTATACATACCTCCTGCAAGCTGTTGCTGCTGCTGTTGCTGCGCAGAAACAAACCCTGTGCCTGCTGCTACTGCTGCTGCTGCTGTTGCCATCATCGCATCTGCTGGTGATCCCCCTGCCCAACCACCCACCCCAGGCAGTACTCCCACCCCTGTCAACAGCTGCGCCATACTCCCTTCCGTGCTAATCGGCTGCGCTATCGGACTATTCAAACCGGAGCTTGCAGATCCTCCGGCACGTAACATGTTACTCCAGCTGCCTTTGCGCGCCATTGCTGCTGCTGCTGCGCTGGCGTTAGGCATGTTAGGGGAGCCTAACACTCCCTGCTGCTGCTGCTGCTGCATTACCCAGCTGGGAGGTGCTGGAATATTGCCACCCAGTAGCAGCGATTGCTGACCGGCAGCTGCTGCACCGCTTGTACTGCTGCTGAACGAATCGCCAGACGGCACAACTGCAGACACACCTGCTGCTGCTGCTGGTCGTGCAGCGGAGGCAATCTGCTGCACCGGCTGCAGCTCTCCCCACATGAGCTTGTTGATCGTACTGTCCAAAAACCTCCCGAGCTTACCCAGTGCTGACTCGTTACTGCTGACCCTGATGTTATGTGCAGCAGCATGCACGCTGAGTCGCTCGCGTAGTGCCTCAAGCTGCGAGGTCATAACCAGCAGCAGCGGCGGCACGTTATTGAAGCTGCTTGCGGCGCCTGCTGCACCGCCTGCCTTGCTGCCTGCTGCTGCTGTGTATGGCCGCAGCGCGGCTTCGATTGCTGCGCAGTAGGACAGGGCCCGTGAGACGTGTCCATAGTCTGCTAGTAGGGTGGCTAGCTGCAGCTTGTATGGCAGGAACGGCAGCCAGTGCTGCGGGTTGTCGCCTGCAGAGAGGAGGAGGAGGATATATGGAGGCAAAACGTTAGTATCCGCACCCCGCAGAGTGGCCGCAAGTCCAAGGGGTGCCACGTGGCAGCCACTGCTGCAGGTAACAAGCAATACATATGGCGGCAAAAGGTTACTATCAGCACCATGCACTGTGTCTGCTTCCAAGCTGCAGCCAGTAGGGAATGCTTCCAAGGCGTGCCACGTGGCAGCCAGTGCTTGGAATTGTTGCCTGCAGAGAGGAGGACAAGCGTAGGCACAAGTCTGGAATAAGCAATCTCACCTGCAAGCCCACGTGCCCATTCACACAGCTCTGTCCTCATTCTATACTTGCCAGCGGCAGCAGCTGCGCAATGTGTACAGCTCTGCCATGACCATTCTACTCTGCCACACCTTAGCCTGCATTCTCATCTGCGAGCCCACATGCCCATTCATGCAACTCCGTCCTTACCAGTGGCGACAGCTGCACCATGTGCCCAGCTCTGCTGTGAGCGATCCCCTCTGCCACACCTATCTCTGGCGGCTGCAACCTACCCCGCAACCCCGCGCGCCCATTCGTACAGCGCCGTCTTCATCAGTGGCAGCACTGCACAATGTGGGCAGCTCCAGCACAAGCAATCTACTCTGCCACAAGGTGGCACACCTTGCGGTGACTGCTGCAGCCTTACCTGCGAGACTGCGTGCCCTGTCATGCAACTTTACCACACCTTTCTGTGGCCGCTGCAACCTTACCTGCAAGCCCGCGCGCCCTTTCATGCAACTCCGTCCTCAATGCGTGCAGCTCTACTATAAGCAATCTACTCTGCCTCAATGTGGCACACCTCTATCTGGTTCGTGCAGCCTCACCTGCCAGTCCCCGTGCCCATTCGTACAGCTCTGTTTTCAAAGGTGGCAGCAGCTGCACATATGTGCAGCTCTGCCATCAAGTGTTCCCCTCTGCCACCACAATCTCTCCCTGCAGCCTGATGCTACATGTCCCACGTGTGCCACGTAGCAGCCAATGCTGCTGCATCAGCGGGCGTGAGCCTACATGAGGCATGCTGCAACAAAACACCAAGCCTCCAGCTTCAAGGTTGCATTCTCACCTGCCAGCCCGCGCGACCATTCGTACAGCTCAGTCTTCATCAGTGGCAGCAGCTGCACCCTGCGCACAGCTCTACCATCAAGCACCCTACTCTGCCACACCTATCTGCTGCCTGCAGCCTGAGGTGCCAGATGTTCAACGAGTGCCACGTAGCAGCCAATGCTGCAGGTTGCATTCTCACCTGCCAGCCCGCGCGCCCATTCATACAGCTCTGTTTTCATCAGTGGCAGCAGCTGCGCCGTAGCGCGCCTGCCAGCAGCGCTGTGGTAGTTCAGGCCGAGCAGCACAAGGCGGCAGCCTTGACTGGCAATGTCGATAGGCGCAGGCAAACAACCGGCGACAAGGTAGCACATGTGCGCGGCCTCCAGCTATCAGCAGCAGCAGCAACAGCAGTGCAGCAATGCAGTTGAAAAGAGCACATATATATCTCAAAGCAGTGTGGTGGTTCAGGCCCAGCAGCACAAGGCGGCAGCCTTAGCCGGCATCAATAGGTGCAGGGACGCAGCCAGCGACCAGGTAGCACATGTGCGCGGCCTCCAGCTGCAATGCAGGTGAATTGGCGCAGCAGATGTTCCCAGCAGCAGCAGCGCAGCAGTGCATCAAAGAAAGAGCACATATACATGCCGCAGCGCTGTGGTGGTTCAAGCCCAGCAGCACAAGGCAGCAGCCTTGGCTAGGAATATCGGTAGGCGCAGACAGGCAACCAGCAACCAGGTAGCACATGTGCGCGGCCTCCAGCTGCAGTGCAGTTGAGTTGGCGCAGCAAAAACGATGGGGGGCAGTGCAGCAGGCAGCTGTCAGCAGCAGCACCAGTGCAGCGCAGCATTGTAGCTAAAGAAGAGCACATACATATGTCGCAGATCAGGGGTGATTCCACCCAAACAGCAAGGCGGCAGCAGATAGTCATGCTGCCGCTGCAGCAATGTCACGCAGGTGCCAGCTCGCTCAAAGATCACGGCAGCGCAGAATCAACAATCATCATGCAGCGTGACAATGCTGCCACTGCAATATGGTCATGCAGCTGCTTGCTTGCGCAAAGAACCACTGCAGCTCAGGATCAAAACTAATCCAAGGCCAAACAATCAACAATCATGCAGCCTTTGCTGCGTTGCTGCCTCAACACACCTGGCCTTGCTCTGCCAGCAGCCTATCTCCCAGCTGCAGAATCGCCTCAACATCAGCAGCAGTCCGATTTGATGCCATGATCGCCAGATTCTCTCGCCACTGATTCAGCAACACATCGCCAGCACCCCCACCGCTGCCAACTGGGTTGAAGAATCCTGCAGGGCCGCTAACCTTAGCACTGCCCAATGGAGTGTAACCACCAACCGCAGACCCGCCTAAACCCAAACCAGGCATTGAAACCCTAACCCCTGGCAGCCCCATTGCCCCGGGGTTTAGCACGCCCAGTGGGCTGGGCCCTAAACCGCTGCTGGTGCTGCCTGCTGAACCCTGCAGACCAGGTAAACCCGGCTGGAGGTGGGTGCTGCTGCTGCTGCCAGCTGGCATGCCTAGCAGAGGTACTGGTGGTAGGCCGCTGCTGCTGACACCAGCAGCAGCAGGGGTCACAGCACCGCTGCCGCCACCAGCAGTGACAATGTTTGCTGGTGCGAGTGTGCCTTCGTGGACTAAATCTGGCCGGTTGGACAGCAGAAGCGCTAGGGAGCGCAGCGGTGTTCCGCGCAGCAGCCCGCGCTGCGCCATGCTTGCTGCTACCTCATGAAACTTCTGCTCGCCTGCAACCGCATCAACATACGACTGCTGAGAGAATGGTTGCTACTGGGGTATGAATGCAGAGCATGGCAATGCTTGGGCTCTCGTCTGGTGGCCAATGGCTGGTGCCGACAGGATTGAGTTGAAAGGGTGTAAACACAGAGCCCAAGCAGCAGGGCAAGAAGACACAGGGAGCGCAGCGGCGTTCCGCGCAGCAGCCCGCGCTGCGCCATACTCGCTGCCACCTCACAAAACCTCTGCTCGCCTGCAACCGCATCAACACACAACTGCTGCTTTACTTGTTTACAACTGAGGTATAGGTGCAGAGCATGGCAAGGCTTAGGGTTTTGTGTGGTTGCCAATGCTGCTGCCAAAGGCATTGGGTTGAAGGGTGGCAACACACAGCCTAAGCAGCAATAATGGGTAACATGATGATGATGATGATGAAAGCCTAAGCAGCAGGGCAAGCAGACACACAGGGAGCGCAGCGGTGTGCCGCGCAGCAGCCCGCGCTGCGCCATGCTCGCTGCCACCTCATGAACCTCACCTGCAACACATCAACATACAACCGGGCTATGGGTTGATGGGTTGCTACTAGGGTATAGATGCAGAGCATGGCAAGGCTTGGGCTCTCGTCTGGTGGCCAATGCTGCTGCCGAAAGCATTTTGTTGAAAGGGTGGGAACACAAAGCCTACCAGGGTCAGATGACACACAGCTATATACGCTACCCGAGAGGGGGGGGCGCGTACCGTATCCATATGCCAGGATGAGCGCTGGTGCCCATAGCTGCCCTGCGAGCGCCACTCCCAGTGCCTCTTGGCGGCGGCCCATCATCAACAGACGCTGCAGCAGCAGCAGCAGCAGCAGCAGCAACGGCACCACCAGCAGCAGCGGCAGCAGCAGTGCGGGCAGGGGCTCATGAACAGCTGATATTGATACACAAGGATCCATACCACAACATAGAACAAACCAGACTCGTTTGCAGCAGCAGCTGCTGCATGCCAGGGCAAGAGCAGCAGACAAGTGGGCTGCAGGTATGCATTGTGCGCATCAGCAGTACTACACCTCACTTCACCAACATAGCTCGACCTATTCGTATTGACCGTACCTGCATTTCCACTGCTGTCGCTTGCAGTTCAACTTCCGGCACTTGAGGCGCCAGCAGCCGCTGACCAGCAGCTGATGCAGTAGACAGCGCAGCAGGAGCGATCACGTTTAGCAACTCACACTCCCCTGCTGCTGCTGCTGCTGCTGCTGCCGCTGCTGCAGCAGCAGCTGTAGGCGATGTACCTGGAGCTGCTGCTGCCGCTGCTGCCGGGCTGCTGCTGCTACCGTCGCCATCACCACCGCCACCCACAGCACCCCGTAACAAACCAGTGACAGCTGCTGCTGCTCCCTTGCTGCTGCTGCCGCTGCTTGCTTTCAGCTGCCCTTGGTGCTTTGCCAGCAGCTGCAGTAGCTCCCAGATTGCCCGCTTTCCTTCGACCTGCCATGACGGTGCATCAGGAATGCACTCCTCTATCTGACAAGCTGCAATGCGCTGCTGGATAAACTTAATGCATTTGTCCTTGCTGCTGCTAGATCCCAACGGCCCAGGAAAACTTTCAACCAGCTTGTTGACAACTGTTATTGAGCACGTGGGGTCGGTTGTACCGCTGACTGTACCGCCTGCAGCTGGGGCCGTGCTGGGGCGATCCGCTACAGCCGGTGTACTGCTGCTGCTGTTGGCAGTACAAGTTCGGGTTTTCAGGGTTGCTGGCAGCTGCAGGATTGATACAAAGCGCAGCACTCCCGCACCCATGCTTGCAAAATTGATGTCCATGTCTGCACCTGCAGCAAGAATGCAGGGATGAGTGCACGTTAAGCGACAGCAGTTGAAGGTTGCAGCTAGCACAGCGGTATCAGCAGCAGTGGGGGCGGCATGATAGACACACATGCCGCAGCAATTACAATCTACAATTTATAGTTCAAAACACAGTTGATAACACCACAGGGCACACCCCATCAAGCAAACGTCCAGAAATACGTATTGATTATTACAGAAGGCTCCTGCACAACAGTTTTGCCGCCGGCACCAACACCACAAAGCTGCACAGCCACCTGCACAGCTCTTTCCTGCTGGACCAATCACGAACATCCCAGCTATGTGTGCGCACTTGAAATGACGGAAGGCTCCTGCACAACAGGTCTGCCGCCAACGCCAAAGACAACACAGCTGCACGGATACTTTGTGTGTGAAACAAGTCCAACAAATACTTGTCAAACACGTCAACAGCTTTGTTCGTAACGTTATCCCCACCTGACATCACAGAAGGCTCCTGCACAACAGCTCTGCCGCCAACCCCAAACACCACAAAGCTGCACGGCGGCCGCCCATTCGGACTCCTGCTGGACCATCCACAACATGTCAGCTACGTGTGCGCACCTGACATCACAGAAGGCTCCTGCACAACAGCTCTGCCGCCAACCCCAAACACCACAAAGCTGCACGGCGGCCGCCCATTCGGACTCCTGCTGGACCATCCACAACATGTCAGCTACGTGTGCGCACCTGACATCACAGAAGGCTCCTGCACAACAGCTCTGCCGTGCACACCAAACACCACAAAGCTGCACAGCCGCCTGCACACCTCTTTCCTGTAGGACCATGTGCAAAGTCCCAGCTACGTGTGCGCACCTGAGATCACAGAAGGCTCCTGTACGACAGCTCTGCCGCCAACATCACACACCACAAAGCTGCACGCTGCAACATGTGGGAGAGCAAAAGCATAACACATTATACACACCCTGTCAACAGCTCTGTTGGTAACACTAAGTGTCGTTATGCGCACCTGAGATCACAGAAGGCTCCTGCACAACTGCTCTGCCACCTACACCAAACACCACAAAGCTGCACGGCGGCCTGCCATGCGGGCTCCTGCGAGCCTCCAGCATATTCAACGGCGGATATGCCAAACACCACAAAGCTGCAGAGCAGCCTGCACACCTCTTTGTATGGGCACAAATCGTCTGGACTATTCACAACATCTCAGCTGTGTACCTGATATAACCCACCTGAAATAACAGAAGGCTCCTGCACAACAGCTCTGCCGCCAATGCCAAACACAACAAAGCTGCACGGCGGCCGGCCATGAGGACTCCTGCGAGCCTCCAACATATTCAACGGTGGAGCAGCAGCAGCATACGCAGCCAGCGCGGAAGCATCAGGAGCAGGAGCCGCAAACACAGCAGCCGTATACTGCTGCTGTTGCTGCTGCTGCGGCAACTGGCTGTAAGCTGCGGGGTTGAGCCCTCCTGGCTGCTGGGAGCCCCAACCAGCAGAAGCAGCAGCAGCAGTGGGTGTCAATGGTGCTGCAGATCCTGCTGCTGACATGGCATAGGACCCCGCACCAATCGCACTGCCGTACGGAGGTGCCATACTGCCCCCGTACTGCTGCTGCTGCTGGTACAGGTTTGGCGGTACCGCACTGCTGCTGCTGCTGCCGTACTGCGTTTGCAGTACAGACGATCCAGCCCTGCTGCCCATGCTGCCTGCAAACCCTTGCACTGCAAAACCGCTGCTGCTGCTGCTGCTGCCAGCACCAAAGTCGACTGCTGCTGCGTTTTCTGGAGGTGCCATGGTCATAGGAGCAGGCGATGGTGGCAAATACGGCTGGAGAATACCCGATCCACCGCCGCTGCCTACACCCCCAGCAGCAGCAGCAGCACCTGGTGCAGGCATGTAGCCTGATGGCTGTGGCATGTAGCCCGACATAGCAGTGCTGCTGCTGCCTGCAGTGCTGCGTTGCTTGAAGCGGTGAGCTCCGGGGATGCCAAACGGACCTTGCTGCTGCTGCTGTTGCTGCTGCGGGGTGAAGCCGACTGCATAGCCAGAGCTGTCTGTGGTCGTGCCATACTGCTGATGGCTGTATTGCTCGTACTGCTGCTGTTGGCTGTACTGCTGGTGGTCGTACTGACTGTACTGCTGCTGTTGACTGTACTGCTGCTGGTTGTATTGCTGCTGGTTGTAGTCATACTGCCCATGCTGTTGTTGTCCATACTGCTGCTGGGTTTGCTGGTCTGGCTGGCCCCACTGCTGCTGCTGACTATAGTCACACTGCTGCTGCTGGCCATCCCACTGCTGCTGCGGCTGCGGCTGCTGCTGCACATCTTGCGGCCATTGCTGCTGCTCCCCATCCCACTGCTGCTGCTGCTGCCCGTCTTGCGGCCATTGCTGCTGACCATCCCACTGCTGCTGCTGCTGCTGACCATCCTGGCCCCAGTGCCGCTGCTGCTGACTACTGTCATCCTGCTGCTGCGGCCAGCCATGCTGCTGACTGTCATCCTGCAAACTATGCTGGGCTAGGCCAGACTGACCAGCTTGCTCAACATGGTGCTGCTGCTGCTGCTGGTCATCCCACTGCTGCTGCTGCTGCTGTGGCGCAGCACCAGTGTCTGCAACCGCGCCTTGTCCAGCAGCATCGCCTGCTGCTGCTGCTTGCAGTGTCTCGCCTGCAGTACCAGCAGCAGCAGCAGTCAAACCTGGGCCAGCTGCTGCTGCTGCTCCAAAAGCATCTGCATCATATGCACTAAGCTCACTTGATGCCGGAACATCAGCTGCAGGAGCTGCAGCAGCACTATTTGCAGAATGCTGATTCGCTGTTGCTGCTGCTGCCTCTGCAGCTGGCACCACTGCAGCAGCGCCAGAGATCGCATCCAGGGACTCTGCTGCTGCTGCTGCCTCAGATACAGCAGCACCAGCTCCATCTGCAGCAGCATCAGGGGTGTCACCAGCATCATCGAAAAAGCTACTTGCATCCGCATCTGGGTCTGCCTGCCAACCTTGCTGCTGCTGCTGCTGCTGCAGAGCGAATCCTGCAGCAGCTGCAGTATGCGTAGCACCTGCTGCTGCTGATTCTGAAGGTGCCTGTTGCTGCTGCTGCTGCTGTGGAGCCCACCCAGTATGTGTAGCAGTTGCTGCTGCATCTGGCCCTACTGCTGCTGCTGCTGCTGCTGGTACTGATGCATCCACAGCTGCAGCAGCAGGCACGGGGCCAGCCTCTGGTACTGTAGCCGATTGTGGCGCAGGTACTGCAGCAGCAGCTAGACCGCTGTGCTGCGTTTGTTCGGCGTCATCATCATCATCAGCAAAGAAAGCACTGCCATCGTCATCGTTAGCTGCACGTGGTGCAGTGTAGCTGGCAGCAGCAGCAGCAGCAGCACCTGCAGCGCTGCTGCTGACATTGTCAAAGAAGGCACTGCCATCATCATGCTGCTGCTGGTGGACTGCTGCTGCGGGGGCTGGGGCAACATAGGGCTGCTGTTGTTGGTGCTGCGGCTGCTGACTCCATGGCTGCTGCTGCTGCCACGGTTGCTGCTGCTGCTGGTCCCACTGCTGCTGCTGATGAGTGTGGTCGATCGACTGCTGCTGCTGGTCCCATGGCTGCTGCTGTAGCTGCTGCTGCTGGTCCCACGGTTGCTGCTGCTGCTGCTGGTCCCAGGGTTGCTGCTGCTGCTGCTCCCAAGGCTGCGTAGGTTGCACTGCTTGCTGCTGCTGGCCTCCAAACGGTGCAGCAGCATCAGCTGCATCATCGAAGAATGCGCTCGCATCATCATCTACTGCAGCAAAGGGAGCAGCAGCTGCTGCTGCTGCCACATACCCAGTGGCACCAGCAACATCAGCAGCATAAGCCTGCTGCCAAGGCTGTTGCTGCTGCTGCTGCTGCTGCTGCTGCTGCTGCTGCTCTGGGGCTGCTTGCGAGGCATTTGCAGCTGCTGCTGTAACAGCAGCTGGACCGCCAAACGGCCCACTCGCAGCAGCAGCAGAGCCGTAATCAAAGAACGCTGACGCGTCATCATCATCTGCTTCAAACAGACTGCCTGTGGCAACCTTATAACTGAACCCTGACGCCTCTGCTGCTGCTGCTGCTGCAACTGGCTCGACTTCAGTGGTAGCTGCAGGTGCTACTGTGCTTGCAGGCACAGATGCGTCATGTGCATGCGGCGCTGCTGCTGCTGCTGCTGTTGGAGATGTGACGCCAAAGAACGCACTGTCGTCATCAGCATCATCAGCAAACAGCGGCTTGGATGCAAGCCTGATCACTCCTGCACTGCCATCACCCTCCTGAGCTGGCTGCTCGTGCCAGCCCTGCTGCTGCTGCTGCTGCTGCTGCGCTGGTTGCTCTTGCCACCCTTGCTGCTGAGGCTGCTGCTGCTGCTCTTGTCCAGGCAGGCCCGGCTGCTCCAGCCAACCCTGCTGCTGCTGCTGCTGCTGCTGCTGCTCTGCCTGCAAGCTTGGCTCGTCCTGCTCTTCCTGCAATGCAGCAGAGCTTGCAGCTTTCTGTGCCAGCTGAGGCACCAAAACAGGCGCACCAGCAGCAGCAGCAAGATCGCTGTCACCCAGCGCAGGCAGCCCAGACAGAGGCTGCACCGCTGCTGCTGCTGCTGCCTCTTCTGCTTGCTCAACGCCAATAAATACATCGTCAAAGAATGCACTGCCGTCATCAGGACGCCCCTCGTGCACTGTCTCCAACGCACTCCAAACCTGCGCTGCTGCTGCTGCATCAGCGCCGGTGGGCGTCTTACTGCCTGGCCTCTGCCAGCTGTCTAGTGACACGTCATGCTGCAGCCGTGACATAGCTGGCACATGAGGCTCCTCCCCTGCTGCTGCTGCTGCAGCAGCAGGAGTTGCTGCATCAATGGCTGAAGTGTGCACTGGTGCTAGCTCCTGTTGAGGTGTCCATGCACTAGCAGTAGATGCAGCAGCAGCAGCAGCGGAGTCTGAAGCTTCCATCCCTGTCAGCTGGACGCTGCCAAATGCTATGTTGCTGTGCTCCATGCCACCCTGCATTTCAGCTGCAGCTGCTGGCACTGCCACCGCTGCTGCTGCTGCTGCTGCAGGTGCTGCTGACGCATCCAGCCAGCTGTCCTCTTGCTGCTGCTGCTGCTGCTCTGGTGTTGCCTGCTGCTGCTGCTGGTGCTGCACGTCTGCAGCAACATTGCTGTTGCTGCCAGTGCTGCTGGGGGGTGACTTGATGCCTGCAGTAGCAGCAGCAGCATCTGCAGCAGCAACACCACCAGCATCACCAGCAGCAGCAGCAGCAGGAGCAGGCGGACCCCGTGCCAACCCCTGCTGCTGCTGCTGCTGCCAGGCTGGCTGGTAGCTGCTGCCGCTGGAGCTCATGGCAGGTGCTGCTGCTGCTGCTGCTGCTGCTGCTGGCTCTGCATGGAGCTGCTGTTCGCTGCTGGCGGCACCTCCCCACAAGATGTCATCCAGGCTATCTTCTGCACCCATGCTCCCAGCACCAGCAAACGGGTTCCTCTCAGCCACCACAAAGCCACCTGGCGCTGCTGCTGCTGCTGCTGGCGCTTGTAGTGACTGTACTGCTGATGGCGGTGGCAAGGGGTGAGCTCCCGATGGTACCCCTGCGTCCTTGTATGCTGTCACACCCTCCGCGTGCTCTGCCTGCTGCTGCCGCTGCTGCTGCGCGTGCAATTGCTGCTGCAGCTCTGCATGCAAGGATACCGAAGCTGCTGCTGCTGCATGCTCAGCAGCAGCAGGGTGAGGAGTTGCTGCTGCACCACTGTCCTGCAAGGTGCCTGGCGCCAACTCATCCCACCTAGCTCCTGTTGCGCCTGCTGCTGCTACCGCTGCTGGCTCTGCAGCAGCAGCAGCAGCTGCTGCAGCTGATGTCCACACTTCTTCAGCTGCTAGTGGCCCTAGTGGTGTGGGCTCCTCCTCCTCGACAGAATCTGCTGCTGCTGCTGGTGGTGGTGGTACCACTGGTGGTGCCTCTGCATTTGCTGCTGCTTGTGGTACTGCTGCTAAACCACTTGCTGTGAGTGCTGCTGGTGCTGGTGCTGGTGCTGCTGCTGCTGGTGCTGCTGCTGCTGCTGTGTGCTCAGGCTCCACCCTCAGCCAGTCACCATCTTCTGTGCTGGCAGGAAAAGGCAACTGACCGTACACTGTAGGGCCAGAATCTGCTGCTGCTGCTGCTGCCGGGACAATGTGACTTGGCATGTCAACCGCAGACTGCTGCGCTGGCAGGCCAGTTTCTGCACCCAGCCCCTGCTGCTGATGCTGGTGAGGCCCATCTGCTGCCGCTGGATGCTGCTGCTGCTGCTGTGGCGCAAGCTCATGCAGCGTATGCTGAGGCAGCACGTGCTGCTGCTGCTGGTGCAGCGGCGGCGGCCGCAGTGCTACTGGCTGCAATGGTGACAGCAGCTGCAGCCCGCTGTCTGCGGCAGCAGGAGCATGCCCTGCTGCTGCTGGGGCTGCACCTGGTGCAACACCTACTGCATCTGGTCCCGCTGCTGCTGCTGCTGCTGCTGGAGGTCTGATGTCATGCTGTGCCCCTGCAGGCATTCCTGCAGGTGGAGCTTGCGGGCGCACACCCACAGCACCAGGCCCTGCTGCTGCTGCTGCTTGTGGCGGTCGCTGCATGCCTGCAAGTGGCGGTGGGGCAGGCCTGACATGCGGAGTGCCCGCTGCTGTTGGGCTGCCACCTGCAGCACTTGCTGCTGCTGCTGCTGCTGCTGGTGCCTTGGGTGTTGACCCAGCTGAACCGCCACCACCGCTAGAACGGCCCGCAGAAACGCGCCGCACTGCAGGAGGTGGCCGCATCAGCATGTGGGGCAGCGGGGGAGGCTGTCCTGCAAGCATAGCTGCAGGCAGGGGTGGTGGTTGACCGGTCAAACTTGGATGTGGCAGTACTGGCCTCTGGGGTGGCGCCATCCCTGCCCCGCCACGCCCTGCTGCAGGAGGGTTTGACTGGCGCTGCTGCTGCTGAGGCAGCATGGGCCGAGGGGGTGCAAGTGGTCCTGCTCCAGGGAGTGGGGGACGACGCAGCTGCAGCTGTGGACGAAGCTGTCCTGCAAGCAGTGGTGGTTGGGGCAGCTTGCGTTGCTGTTGCTGTACTCCAGGTGCAAGTGGTTGGGCAAGCGGCCTGCTAGGATGCCCTGCGAGACCATGTGGCGCAGCTGATGCGTTGACTCGCACAGTAGGTGGAGCTGGGTGCTGCATAGGCGTTGCTGTTGAGGCTCCACGACCTGCTGCTGTGCCTGGTGCTGCTGTTCCTGCATGGCCCGACGCTGACGCAGCTGCCCGAGCGCCTGCACTTTTGCGAGCTACACCATAGTCTTCTTCGTCTTCTGACACCCAATCGGGGCCAGAGTCTGCATCGCTGCCAGACATCACGTTCGTCGACACGGGATCATGTTTCGTGCAGCCACATCTGACGGTTTAGAATAGTGGTCGTGTGACACAAGCTCGACCAAAGTGTTACTCAATGTGCGGATCTGGCGGGTGCGTATTTGGCAGAGACACCTCACAACTGACAGAGTGCCACCTGCCCCTGTCTTCTCAGCAGTGCTGCTCCCATGTACTGACAGGCTGACCAAAACTTGTCACATGATTGCTAACTTCATACATAAAATAGCACCACACATGCCACGCGTTAGTCTGACTCAGCCTGGCTGGCTGTGTATGCGAATAGTGGCAGAGCAGTAGCCCATAAGTGAGGCTTGCTTGTACTGCCTGCTCAGCAGTACTATTGGTGAGTTGCACATCACCAAAATCGCCACAGAGCGCAACGCCAACCTAAAAAACTGCAGGAATGGCGTCAAGCCGGTGACTTTAAGTGTCAACAATCAATGAATGTGTCAAATGCCGGCTGCTACACCAACATGCGTCAGCATTCGAAATGCCAGGCAGGGACACATGCGTGTCGTATGCTGCCCTGACATCACAATACACTGTGCACTCGTTGGCCATGCTTTCATGTGCTTGGCCACAAACACACAACACATACAACAAACAATAAAGCACATACATGTTCAGTGCTACCCGGCTGGGCTCAGTCAGACGTACTCTAGTAAATCCCTGCTGTCAGTCACATCCCTTGCTGCTGCTGCAGTCGCGGCGCTTGCGTGCAGGGGTAGGGTGTTCACTACATGCCTTTCTGCTAGGGTGCTGCGCTTCTCTTACATGCCTTCCGCCTTCTCACCCTCGTGCTGCTGCTCAGGCTGCTGCTGCTGCGGCGGCTGCTGCTGCTGCTGCTGCCACCGCTGCACCGTGCGCCTCAACCTCGGCTGATCTGGGTGCAGCTTTTGGAACATGTTTTCGCAAAATGGCTTGTACAGAACCTCCTCAGGTCCCACCACACTATCCTCTAAATCATGCAGCTCATGAATCAACCGCCGCTTGTTTTCCTCGCCCCACTGCTCCTCATCTATTGCAGCATCTGCAGCAGCAGCAGCAGCAGCTGCTGCTGCGTCAGCCGCCTTGCTGCTGCTCGAAGCCGCCTGCGTACTGCCGCCGTACAGCTGCTGCATCTGCTGCAGTGCTGCCTTATCACTGTCACTGCCGCTGCGCCGTCTATGCTCCGGACTGAGGGATTCGGCTGCCTGCCAGTCTGCAAACTGCAGGCGGCTGGCTGTCTCGCGCGCACTGGGATCCTGCATGTCCCATATACTGCTGCTGCTGCTGCTGCCAGCGGTGCTAGGCTTCAAGCTATCCAGCATCGCATTGCAAAACGGCTTGTACGGTGCCCCGCCCTCATACAAGCCAGACTCTATAGCGGTCAGTTTACTGCTGTCTGGCTGGGTATCGGTCTGCCCTAGCCGCATGTGCTGCTGCTGCTGTTGCTGCTGCTGCTGAGTCAGCGGTAACCCCATCGCTGCCGCTGCTGCTGCGTCTTCTGCAGCCTCTGCTGCAGCTGCTACATTGTCATAAGCCGGCGCAAACGCACGTATCCACTCCGGCACGTTATCTTGCGTGTCACTGTCAAATGACATAAGAGATCCTAACGGGTATTCCTCGAGATCTGCTAAGTGATCTTGCTCATTGATTGAATCTAGAGGACCAGGCAACCGCCCTGTGTACACTCCTTCCTGCTGCTGCTGCTGCTGCTGGACGTCGCTGCTGCTGCTGCTGCCAACTGCAGCTGCTGCTGCTGCAGCGCTGCCGCCTACCAAGACAGCAGCAGCAGCAGCTTGCTGCTGCAGGTGCTGCTGGTGTGCCTGCTGTGCTGCTACAGCTGCTGCTGCAACTGCACCTGTCAGTCGTGCTGCTGGCTTGCCTCTATCTGTCTCCAAGTCCACCCAGCGGGTGCCAGGCACCAGCCGCTGCACAGCAGCACACAACACATATGGTTTGACCATGGTTTGACCAAAGTTTGACCAAGGTTTGACCAAGACTTCAAGGCGCTGGAAGCCATGTTAGGCGCTCATGCAGACTGGCATGCACAGCGAGGGTGCGTTAGGGGGAGAAGGGGCACCAGGGGCACACATGTAACTGCTAGTAATCATGTAGCTTGTGATTCCCTGAAACCCACGCTCACATGCACTGTTAAACCCAAGCTGCACGGATACCGCTAAACCCTCCTCACCATGATCTCCCGCTCCAGCCTGTCCACCTCAGCGCCTGTCGTGCTGACAATCACAGCAGCAAACTGCATCAGCAGCGCGTCCAATGCATGAGGATCGTGCCGCCGCACAGCTGCATCCAGAGCTTTGAACAGCCGGGTGCGGCCGCAGCGGTCGAGTGCTCGGCGCGCCAACTCCTCACCATCGAAAGCAATGTCTGCCTGGAACCTGCAGAGTGAGAACGGGTAGCACATTGAATATGTTTTGATTTGATTGCAGCGTCTACTAGGCGGTGGTGTTTTGCTGCCCACGTTAGCCAACTCCTCACAGTAAAAAGTGGTGTCCCCTGGGACGCTGCCAATGTACTGCCTCTGATGACATGACGCGGTCTCACTGTTTTTCTCACCTGTACTGCCTCACTCCCAGCTCCTCACTCTTTATGTTGCTGACCTGGCGGATGACGCGGTCGTTGGCCAGGTGGTCCAGAATGAGGTCCTCCTGGGCCTGAAACAAATGTCACACAATTATGAAAACAAGTCAGGAGATTTCAGTCAGGAGCAGCATTCCATTGACCTATGCAAGTCCAGAATGAGGTCCTCCTGGGCCTGAAACAAAACAGCATGAAAATGACAAAAGTTAGTAAAAAGTAGCATGCCATTGACCTATGCAAGTAAGCAATTGGTGACGCGGTCCTTGGCCAGGTGGTCCAGAATGAGGTCCTCCTGGGCCTGAAACACGTCACGCAGAATGAGATAAGTCACGAAAAGTTGGCAAAAAGTTGGAAAACAGCACGCAAGAGTAGGTCGAAGTGTAGCAGCAGCAGCAGCAGCAGCAGCTGTCTTGTGTTCAGATGACGCAATCATTGGCCAGGTGGTCCAGGATGAGGTCCTCCTGGGCCTGAAACCAAAAAAGCACAAAAAGTTGACAAAAGTTAGTGAAAAGCAGCAGTCCAGTGTCCTATGCAAGTAAGCAATTGGTGACGCGGTCGTTGGCCAGGTGGTCCAGAATGAGTTCCTCCTGGGCCTGAAACAAAACAGCACACAAGTTGAATAGAAGTTCGGAAAACGGCACGCAAGTTGACAAAAGTAGGTCGGGAGCAGCAGTGCAATGACTTGTGCAAGTAAGCAAGTGGTAGAGGATCTGACTTTGCTCAACATGACACCAAGTATGGTGGTATGGCAACCAATGTGGTACTGCGCAATGAATACATAAACAAACAAACATGGTATGAGCAGGTTATGAAGCATGTTATGAGCATGCTATATACGCTTGGCCAGCAAGTCATGGATGTTACCTTGGGCATGGCTTTTCCGATGAGCCACTTGCGGTTGCGTTGAATGAGCATCACCGCAACCACACCCAGCAGGCCAGAAACTGCAATGGAGCCAATCGCGTCCCAGTACACCGCACCAGTCACCTGCACGCGCGGAGCGAAAAGGAGTACGGTCAGGTACGGTAGCTATTTGTTCGATGCAGGGCCAGATTTGTGACCGCGACAATCACAGCGATGGCAGCAATGTTGTCCCAGTAAACCGCATTGGTCACCACATCGGCACCACGTCGGGTGTTACACAGATCTGTTATAACATCTGCAAAGTAACAGTGTAGCGTGTAACCACCCACCTGACACAGCGCCAGGCAGCCACCAGCAACGAACAGCCCAGTCACGGGATTGACTGTTACAAAGATCTGTCATAACATCCACAATGTAACAGTGCAGCGTGCAACCACCCCACCTGACACAGCGCCAGGCGGCCGCCAGCAATGAACAGCCCAGCTACTGCTGCACCATCTTCCATCATCACTGCGACAAATCTGTTATAACATCTGCTGAATAACATTGCAGCATGTCATCACCCACCCACCTGACACAGCGCCAGGCAGCCGCCAGCAATGAACAGCCCAGCTACTGCTGCGCCATCTTCCATCATCACTGCTACTGCTGCAGGGTCAGCACCCGTCTTGACGTATGCCAGCAGACTCATACCCTGCTGCGCTGCGCGTCGTCGCAACGTGTTCACCGCCACATACAGCGAGTGGCTCTCGAGAACGCCAGAGACACCCAGCACTGAACGTTGGCAGCAGCAGCAGCAGCGTCGGCGGCAGCGGCAAGCAGGTGTTGAGTACAGAATTTGATAACATGTGACACAGAATCGAGTATAGCTGACATGGCTGCACAAAACTCAGCAGCTTGGGCAGTGTCGCGCTTGCCATTTGCTATAGCGCACATGGTAAACAGCAATTTACTCGCAACAACAGCATGCAAAACCGCAGCCACCCAACAGCCTCACTACTCACCCACGAAGTTCCAATACACATCGCCTATTTCGTGGTGCGCGCTCAGCAGCCCGGTGACGCCATGCACAAACTCGAAATACAGCGCACCCCTTGCACTGTACCTTGCCTCGCTTGCTGTTTGCTTCGGCCCACATGGTGAACAACATATTAGACGCAAAAGCAGCACCAAACACCTCACTACTCACCCACGAAGTTCCAGTACAGGTCACCAATTTCATGGTGGGCACTCAGCAGCCCGGTCACGCCATGCACGAAGTTCAAAACAGCACACCGCTTGCAAATTACCTTGTCCCGCTTGCCTGTTGCTTTAGCGCACATGGTAACAGCAAATCAGAGGCCATAGCAGCAAGCAAGACAGAGGTGTGTTGTGTTGTTGAGGAGAAACAACTACTCACCCACGAAGTTCCAGTAGAGGTCACCGATTTCATGGTGAGCGCTCAGCAGCCCAGTGACGCCATGCACGAAGCTCAAATACAGCGCACCCCTTGCACTGTACCTTGTCCCGCTTGCCATTTGCTTCATAACACGTAGTACACAGCAATGACACGCAAAAGCAGCACCAGACACCTCACAACTCACCCAGGAAGTTCCAGTACAGATCGCCAATTTCGTGGTGCGCGCTCAGCAGCCCGGTGACGCCATGCACAAAGCTCACGCCAGCGCACCCCTTGCACTTTGCCTTGTCCCGCTTGCCTGTGCTTTTGCGCACGTGATAACACACTACAGAGTCAACAGCAGCATCCACAAGAGCAGATAGAAAGCGTTACTCACCCACGAAGTTCCAGTACAGGTCACCGATCTCATGGTGCGCGCTCAGCAGCCCAGTAACGCCATGCACGAAGCTCACGCCAGCGCCGCAGCAGAAGATGCCCACAGCGCTGATGAGTGGCCAGATGAACTGGTCGCGTGCGTAGCCGTACGGATGCTGCTCGTTGGGCTGCTTCTGAGCCTTCATGATACCCACGCGCAGCAGCAGCTGCAGCAGCAGGACAACGAAATCGGAAGGTCACTTCCATGTTGCAAGTTAGTCACTTGCCAAGTTACACGGGTGCCTTCATGATGCCTACGCGCAGCAGCAGCTGCAGCAGCAGGACAATAACAATTTGATGTATAACAATGTGATGTGAAAAAATGTTGCAGGTGAGTTGGGGTGCTGCTCATTGGGCCGCTTCTGAGCCTTCATCATGCCTACGCGCAGCTGCAGCTGCAGCAGGGCCACAGAAAAACACCACATTGTCGCAGATTAGTAGGTTGCCAAGTCACACCGCTGTCGCTCAGCAGTAGCTGCAGCAGAACAACAACAATCCGACACATCCACGTTGCAGGTTAGTCGGTTGCTAGAGCACACAAATGAAACTGCACATCTGTGCAGCTGCTGACCGCATGGTGGTTTTTGGATGGCGAACGCCTCGTCATCAACACCTGCTGTGCATAGCTTGTGCAGCAGGCTATCTGCGTTGGTGCAGCTGCTGTTACCTCAGGTTCTGTGGCTGCTGCTGCTGCTGCTGCTGCTGCTGCAAGCAGATGCAGGCCAATACAGCCCTGACAATCTCCCGCTTAGGTTGCAGGCTGTCCGCTACACATGCAGAGGCTCCATGAACAGCTGCCACCTCTGTTCGTGTGGCTGCTGCTGCTGCTGCTGCTGCTAACGCCAATGCTGCTGCCGCTGCTGTCGCCGCTACCAGCTGCAGCGCACCTGATTGGCAATGTCCACCAAACTATGCACCGCCTCTGCTAGCATCGCACTGCAAATGTAACGCAGGCAGCAGCAGATCAAGAGTGGCAGCGGACAAGCAACAGCAGCGTCAGTACAATCCACAGCAGCTGGTGCAAGCATACTCTGTTCGTGAGATAGTACAATATCTTACGGCAGCTCTGAACCACACGTCACCTGCATGCATATGATGCTTGACGTGCATGCATGCACACCGTGCTTGCTACCACATGCTGCTGCTAGCATCAACATCGCTGTGCTGCTGGAAAGCAGCATGTGTCATCGTTGCTGCAGCACCTGGTACCATCTCCTTTCCTGCTGCAGTCTGCAGATACTCCTGCAGCTGCTGCGTGAAAGAGCCTGCTGGCTGCTGAGCTGCAACTGTAGCCTCAACCTGCGCTGGCAACTGCCTGGTGTACAGCATGCATACACTGCTAGCTTGGTTGGCTAGCCTGGTATCTGTTTGCTGTTTGCTGTTTGTTTGTTGTTTGCTGTTTGCCACAGCCGCGCATGCATGCACATCCAGTCAATGGAGGTTTGCTACAGCTGGCCGCGCTGCACAAAAACTAAAACAATAATCCATGCAGCCAGCCCACAGCTGTTGTTGCTTGCAGGATTGAAGCACGGACGCACAGCAAGGAAACAAAGACAACACCTAGCGCAATACCTAGCTCCACACACTCAGCCTGACGCTGTGCCCAGCAGCGTAATACTGCATAAACATAAACATGACTTGCTGTTGCTCTCACCTGCTGTTGCTGACAAAGAAGACAGCCAGCTTTGCTGCAAAAATGAGTGCGTTGGCGCGGATGGCTGTCTCAACAGCATGCAGCTCTCCCTCTGGACCATCCATGTCATCTTCTTCGTGACTACCCATCGCTGCTGCTGCTGGTGTTGAGGCAGTGAACCCTGCTGCTGCCGCTGCTGCTGGGGGAGGTAGCCGCTGCTGCTGCTGCCGCCAGTGGCTGCAGCTGCGGTGGCACAGCAGGGGTGCGGTAGGTAGGCTGCTGCTGCTGCTGTTGCTGCCAATGCCATTGTAGTGGCGGTGCTGTTGTTGTTGCTGCTGGTGCTGCTGCTGATGGGCTCGTGCCAGCCAAGGGATTGCTAAGCGTCCGGAGAGCGAGGCTGAGCTATGCTGCAAGCTATGTGCGGTGCTGCCTAGGCCATGGCCAACAGCAGCAGAGGAGTGCATGTGCCCCAGGCGCATGCAGGTCGTGCCGTTCCAAGGAAGCCAACCCGTTTGCGGTGTTGAAAGCAGTAAAAGGCACCTTCTGACAAGCGCCTGTCCTCTTTCCGCTCTCATGTCAATGCTTTCATTTCGTGGCTGTCAAGCGCTGTGTGACGTTCGGCGTTTAATGGGTGAGTTTTGCCTCTGATCAGCGGTACCGAAAGCCCGTGGCAGCAATGCGTGAGCAGAAACTCTGATGCCGGAAAAATGCCAGCCTCACTAACAAGCCCACCAGGCTGCCTTGATTTGCTGTTCTTCATCTAATCTGCCATGGTTATGATACTGTTTTGATTCACTGCGGTCAAACAACGTCACCACAAGTCCCAGACTGTGTGCACACGCAGCAGGTTGATGACCACGTGGCGCTGTTTACAGCATGGTGCTCTTACGTAGATTGATATTTCTGAAAATGAACCACGCTATATACAAGTAGTGTACGCAGGGGACTGCCTGGCGCGCTGGCGCCAGTTTCGGGTGCCATGGCTTACTGCGTGCTGGCAAAGCGTTGCATTACGATCTCGTCGTTAATAAACTAGCTGTAGCGTCGGTGAGCATTCTGCGCGACACCGACAGCCTGATGTTCAGCTACTGTACAAGCACCAGACTGCATCCCTTGCTTGCCTGCTGCCTGTATGGTGCGTCTGACCAGCGCAGTTGATTTTTACACACCCACCATGCATGAGACACTGATTATGTAATGTCAAGCAGCCTAACTGCTGGTGGTGGTGCATGGTGACACAACCTTAACTAGTGCTGCACCACCACCAGCAGCAGCAGCATGCTGCACAACACACCACCGGCAACCCCCTGCTCCTCAGCTCACTGTCACGCCCACAATGAACTCGCAACATGAGCATCACACTCTGTAACGTTCCCTGCTCTGCTGTGTGCTGCTGCAGCTGGCACAACCAGCAGTGCTAGCCGGCATTCATGGCAGATCCAAAGCTTCCCTTTCACCGGCAGCACGCTGTTAACAGCAGCAGCAACAGGGAAGAGCAGCGCCTCAGCAATGACGGTGGTATCGGAGAGGCCAGCAATGGCCTGCAGTTTGTGCTGCTGCATCAGTGTGTTGCTCAGGAGATGGACAAAGCAGGCTACAGCACAGTGCTGGTGCTGCTGGATGTGGGGCTGTCACTGCTGAGCGTGCTGCTGTACGTCATCATGACGTACGGCCTGCTGGTGCAGGTGGGGACTCTGCTTGGCGCAGCAGCAGCAGCAGCAGCAGCAGCAGCAGCAGCAGCAGGGGTGTGCTGTAGCCTTAGGAGTGTGCTGCAGCAGTAGGAGGGTTCCCACCAGTGCTGCTGGATGTGGGTCTGTCACATGCGCTGAGTGTGCTGCTGTATGTCATCATGACGTATGGCTTGCTGGTGCAGGTAGGAATTGTGCTCGGTGCTGCTGCAGCAGCAGCAGCAGCAGCAGCAGCAGCAGCAGGGGTGTGCTGCAGCAGTAGGTAGGGGGGGTGCTACTGGATATGAGCATGTCACTGCTGAGTGTGCTGCTGTACGTCATCATGACGTATGGCCTGCTGGTGCAGGTGGGGACTGTTCTTTGCGCAGCAGCAGCAGCAGCAGCAGCAGCAGCAGGGGTGTGCTGCAGCCTTAGGGTGTGTGCTGCAGCAGTAGGTAGAGGGGGGGGTGCTGCTGGATGTGCGGCTGTCGCTGCTGAGTGTGCTGCTGTTCGTTATCATGACGTATGGCCTGCTGGTGCAGGTGGGGACTGCACTTGGCGCAGCAGCAGCAGCAGCAGCAGCAGCAGCAGCAGGGGTGTGCTGTAGCCTTAGGGGGTGTGTTGCAGCAGTAGGAATGAGGAGTTCCTACCCACCACTGCTGCTGAATGTGGGGCTATCGCTGCTGAGCGTGCTGCTGTACAGCATGACCTACGGCCTGCTGGTCAGATCAAAAACCTTGGAGCGAGCTGACACACTGACCTGCTGCTGCTGCTGCTGCTGCTGACGTGGCAGGTGTTATATGACGTGGATTTTGGCCTGGCGCTGTTTTTCTCCGCCAACTGGCTGCTGTGGTTCTGGCTGGCTGAGGACCGGCTGCACTACACCTTCAGCCTGATGAGTCTCATTGACGCTGTCACCATCATACCCGCTTTCGTGCTGTACAGTATGGAGGTGCGTGGAGTTTCAGGAGTGGGTTGGCCTGCTGCTTGTGCTTGGTTGTGCTTGGTGAAGCGCTGCCTGATGAGCCTCATCACCATCATACCTGCGTTCGTGCTGTACAGAATGGAGGTGAGGCTGCCAGTGGGCACTGGTGGTTGAACTGTATGCCGCCAGTAGCTGTAGCTAGTTGCACAACTACATTGCTCTTTAAAGTGTGTCCATGCTGTACTGGATGGAGGTACGGCTGGGCAACAGCGATTGTGAGGTTTCTGGAGTGGGTCGGGCTGCTGTTTGTTGTGGCTGTGCTTGAGTGTGTTGGTTGTGCTTGGTTGTGCTTGGTGGAGTGCTGCCTGATGAGTCTCATCGACGCGGTCACAATAATACCTGCGTTTGTGCTGTACCCTATGGAGGTGGGTGATGGCTACAGCAGTTGTAAGGTTTGGGATTTGGTTGGCCTGCTGTTTGTGGTATCTGTGTCCTGCGGTCATACCTTCCGTCACACCTGCGTTTGTGCTGTACCGGATGGAGGTGCGGCTGAGCTGACCTGTACGCCACCAGAAGCTGTACCTAGTTGCGCAACTATATTGCTGTTCAAACTGCGTTCGTGCTGTACTGATTGGTGGTGCGGCAGGGCCGCAGCAGATGTGGAGTTTGTGGTGTGGTTTGGTTTGCTGTTTGTGGTGTCTGTGCTTGGTTCTGCTGGTGAATGCTGCCTCATGAGCTAAGTAAATTCAGCTTCAATCACACAGCAATTGTGCTAGTTTAGATTATTTTTAGTTGGAGGTGAAATGGACAGCAAGTCGTTCCTTGGTGAAGTCATGTAATTCGGCAAGACTTCGCCAGCTCCATTGACGCAACCTCAAATTGTTACTTTGACATATGTAACATGTTACTTTGACACATATGTGACATATCATTCTGCTGCAGGGCGAGGCCAGCTCCATTGGCGCCAGCCTGAACTTTCTGCGAGTCCTCAGGTGAACTCGAACTGCATTGCAAACCTTAGATGAGACGGGCACAGCCTAAGGTTCCATGTGAATCGCAGCTGCCAATCCACAGCTCTGAGCAAGCTACCACAGCCATACTTCATGCCCAGTCACAGTCATCTGCTGTGTGTTGTTGCTGCTGCAACCTTGAAGCTTCAACACAGCTGCAGCGGCTGTACCTTCAAAGACAAATGGTGTTGTCTGTTGCCGCAGGATCCTACGCGTGCTGCGCGTGTTCCGTATGAAGCATGTCATGCGGCGGTACATGGAGGGACAGGTGAGGCCATAGGTGCACCGCTGCATCTGCTGCATCTCTTTGGTGCTCAGCTGTGATTGTGCAGCAAAACTCCATATGCCCCATGCTGCACACATGGTGGGACAGGTGTGGCCAGTGCTGCTGCTGCTGCTGCTGCCGCAGGTCACTGACGCCTTGGGCAAGCTGGTGTTCACTCTGCTCAGCATGCTGCTTGACACTGCTGCTGCTGCCGCCGCCGCCGGCTGCTGCTGCTGCTGCTGCTGCCGCCGGCTGCTGCTGCTGCTGCTGCTGCCGCAGGTCACTGACGCGCTGGGCAAGCTGGTGTTCACTCTGGTCAGCATGCTGTTCATCGCAGCAGGCATGTTCTACGAGCTGGAGAAGTTTGCAGTGAGTGGTCAGCAGGCGGTGTGAAGTTCACAGTGACTCACCAGCAGGGCCATGGGAACTTCACACCCATTGGCCACCTGGGAGGTATTGCATTGCAGGCTCAGTGTCCTCACATCACCCAGGGTTTTGGCTCAGGGTGTTGTGTACGATAAGACGTCAAACATGTGTGACAAGGGTCCAGGATGCAATGCTGAGACCAGCCTTGCAGCTAGCACACTTGTGTCTGGTCACTGTTCGCATCTGCATAACAGTTGTCACATACATATCATCTGTGGCACTGACTAGCCGCCTCCTGCTGCTGCTGCTGCTGCAGCAGCACAACCCTGAGAAAGAGATAGAGACGCTGCAGTTCCACCAGGCTCTGTACTGGGCAGCAGTCACACTCACAACAGTCGGCTACGGTAGGTGCTGCTCATCATCACACCATCACACCAGAGACAATATGTTATACATGCATGGGCAGCACCTGTATACTTGCTTAGTAAGCACTTTTATAGTGGCTCACCCCATCATCCTGGCATATGCTACGCATCACCCCCAACCAACTAATCACGCTGCTTGCTGTTTCTGTGTGTCTACTTCAGGCGACTGCTCCCCCATCAACCTGAAGTATGTTTGCATCACCCCCAACCTATTGTTCATGGTGCTTGCTGCTTCTGTGTACACTGCAGGTGACTACTCCCCCACGTATTGGGCCACGCAGCTGATGCTGATTGCGCTGCTGATTATCACCTTCACGCTGCTGCCATACCTCACCGGTGAGCTGATGTTACAAATAATGTTACCTAATAATAATAATAATCAATCCTTGTAAGCCATACCTTTCGGCATCGGCAACCGCGCCTCACCCACTGGGGAGGCGGAAAGCAGACTGATTATTCTCTCTATTTTCGGTGTAAGGTAGACCACCCAGACCCTTACACCCCT
>CADDIJ020002463.1:0-28481 GCA_902809745.2 Tetradesmus lagerheimii | reverse complement strand
GCTGCCAACCTTCAAACCTCTGAATGTAGTGCTGGGGACGACAACTGCTGCAAGCAGCAGCAACAGCAAATCAAATGCTGAGCAGCAGCACGCTGTACACACGCATGCCCAACACGCAGCCTTTGCGCAGCAAACACCTAGCTGCGGGACCATCTGCAAGCTAGTGCTCGATGCGAACAGCTAGCAAGGGCCAGGAACTGTGGCGCCAAGCCATAGGGCCGGTGAGCGTCGAACAAGGCAGCTGGAAGCTGTCAACCGCAAGCAGCATCAGCTCATGAAACCAAGGCTGAGCCGGCCACAACGGCACCACCACCGTAACATTTGCACGCTCTTCGCGCACTTTCTGCACAACCTGCAGCAACATTGAGGTGGTGACGGGCGGGAAAGCAAAGGCATTGCCCCAAGCAGACCATGGCTGCAGCAGGGCATCAACGCCCCTGCTGCCAGGGCACTGGAACAAACTGTAGAAGCAGTGACAGTGCGTGTTTTCCGCCGAAGCAAACAGGTCTATTTTGTGCGGGCCCCACAAAAGATCCAGCCAACTAAACATCTCAGAATCCAGGCGGTAGTCCCCATGGTCAACAAAGCGAGAAGGTGCATCAGCTCTATTAAGTTCTGATTTCACCCTGACCACCTGCAGCTGAACATGCAGATCTTCAAGCGCAGACCACAACAACCTGTACTCGTCCATGAGAGCAGCGGACCGTGAAGCAAAGCGCCCCAAAACAGACTCTGTCACCGTGTTATCTTCATGCAGCCTCACCACACGATCGCGCACCACAGGCTCAAAAGACAGCAGAGCCATGCGCACAGCTCGCATCTCCTGCTGGTTGATGTGCATGCACGCTTCAGCAGCAGACCAGGCGCCGTGAGCAATCCCTTCGGGGCTGTCGCCCAGGACAGGCAGCACAGCGCCCAGCCTGTGGGACATGCATCAACAAACAAATCAACAGTAGCCGGGCGCAACCGAATAGGCGACGACAAATGCTGCACAGGGATGCTCGCCCACCACTCAAGATCACGGAAGGACTGGCGGGAGATGCTGACAGTCCCATTCCAGCCAGAAACAGACGCACAATCGTCATACAAACTACGCAGAAACAGGTTGGCCGGCATGACAGCAAGCCGCACAGACTGCGCATATCCACAAAATGCAGCCAGCGCTCGCTTTGGCACGCGGCGCTTGTTCTGCTTGGCAGCAATAGCAATGCCGCGCGCCAGGCGGGTGAGGCAGGCAACCTTGGCTGGGGGCACACAGAAGGTGCCTTGGGCCAGGTCCACAACCAGGCCCAAATGCTCCAGCCGCTGTGTGGGCTCCCACACAGACTTGGTGGGGTGGGGCGTAAAGGCAAGCCAGTACATTATGGATTGGATCCACTCAGCACCGGCTGCTGCTGTCTCCTGGTCAGGGAACACAAACAAAAAGTCATCCAAGTAGGGCAGTACCTTGCAGCCAACCTGCGCTACACTGCCACGGCTACCAGGCGCTGCAGGGTACATGGTGCCTGACGGCACACGTGTATGCGCAGGGGAGCGCAGATGCGCAACAAAAGGCCTAGTCACCTTGGTGAAGTAGTAAGGCGAGTTATTCCAGCCAAAAGGCAAGCGGTTGATCTGATAAAACTCGCCAGCAAACTCAAAGCAAAAGTAATCGACTGCGCTAGCGTGCAGAGGCACCTGATAGAATGCGTCTGCCATGTCAGCCTTGACAGCAAAGGCATTGCTCAAGTCGTAACGCTGCAAAAACCACAGCGTCTCAAACCTGCACTTGCGGGCGACATTGAAGGTGTTGATATACTTGTAATTGATCACCAGACGCCAAGAACTGCCCTTGGGCACACAAAATGCATTAGAGCGGTATGCAGGGCGGGAGGCAAGCTTGGTAAGCACACCCAACTTGCTGAGGCGGGGCGCTTCAGTGCACAACCACCATTGCTTTTGGGCGTTGGTAGATGGCAAAGGGTTCTTGTAAAAGGGGGGCGGCGCGCGGCCACCCAGCCACTCTACAGGAACACCATGCTGCGGCCAGCTGAGCACATGCGAAGATGCACCAATGGCACGCCACTGCTTGCCGCACAATCCTAAGCGCCAGTGCAGCGGCGTGCTTGCAGGAAAGCTGTGCACGGTAACCATGCTCAGATGTCAAGAAAAGGCACCACAATGATGTGCCCCACACAGCTGCTTAATGACACAACAGCTGGGTGTTCAGACGAGTAGCCTAATGACTGGCCGTTACGTGGGAGCCGCCCACACTCGCCTGCTGTGTGCGCAGGGCGCTTACTGCACTGCTGCTCCAGCAGATGTGCTGCCAGAGCCCATGCCTCCGTTGCCAGTGCTGCTGCTGGCTGTGAAAGCCTGCAAGCTGCTCCAGCCGCCTGTTGTGGCGCCCATGCGCAGCGCGCTGCCGAACTGGCGGCGCACGATCAGGTGTGCGCTGCTGCTGCTGCTGCGACGGCGCACACTGCCAATGAGGCTGCTGTTCTCGCCATTGCTGCTGCTGCTGTGGCTTCTGGGGCTGTCAAAGCGGCCACTCAGCGCCAGCGCTTCACCTGCTGAGCTCCAGCTGCTGTTGCTGGGGCCCAAACAACCCCTCATGCTGAGGAGGTAAGCAGCCATACGTAGCTGCGTGCTGACGTGCAGCAAAATGCCGGTCTGTCGGGGACTGCACTGTGAAGAGAAGCTCCAGCCGCTGGTGCTCCTGCCTGACGCTGGTGCTGCTGCGGCGCCTGCTGCTTGTGTCACTTATCTACACCCCTAAGCGGAGATAGCTGACCTTAAGAAACTGCGGAAGGCGCATTAACTCAAGCCCAGCGTGCCAAAAGGGCTGAAAGAGCACGCGACGGCCGCAGGTAGCCGTGCGTTCAGCTGCCTCTGGCCGACCTAAAGCAGGTCCTTAGTTTGTTCTCAGATATACGTAGAACGATCTGGAGATATTCGGAGGTATTAATGGATCGATTTCAGAGAAGTGATAAAAAATAGGACGTGTGCAACACTCCAAACGCTACCGAAGTAGCGAGTCGAGTTGCAGTTCGCATGAACAGCAACGAAACGTGCAGGGCTAGCCGCCTGCGCATGCTAAGTGGCCTTCGGCAGCAGTGAGGTAATGACGTGTTTTGACTGTCACCTCACCCACTGCTTGCCTTTGACCAGGCAAGCAGGGATACAGCTACGCTGCATTAACCGCAATGAACAAGTCCATTGCACATTTATGTACACATGTGCATGTACAACATTGTAACCAGCCCTGAAATTACACACATACAAGTGCAACTCACCATGGCGTCGTCAGCCACCCGCTTATACACCACTTGACAGTATGTTACCCCTTACGCATCCCACCTGCTGCTCCAGCCAACACAGCCACCAGCACATGTGCTTGTACATCGTTGTACCCAGCCCTGAAAAACAGCACACGTACAAGTGCACAGCAGGTGCAACTCACCATGACATCCACTACCTCCCCTGCCTCTCCCAGGCAGCTCGCGTCACAGATCCCATTGCCCTCCACAGCCTAAAAGAAGTGCAAAAATGGCAACAGAATAGTAGCAGGGCTATTCAAAACCCTAAACTCACCATGGCGTCGTCAGCCACGCGTTTCTCCACCACCTCCTCTGCTTCCCCAAGGCAGCTCGCGTCAAAGCTCTCGTTGCCCTCCACAGTATGTTGACTGATGCAAAAACTGCAACAGAACGGTACCTCTCATACTTTGACGCACTGCCACCTGCTGCTCCAGCCAACACAGGCACCCAGGAATGCACACACAGCCGCAAGGAACCACGCACAAGTGCACAGCAGGTGCAACTCACCATGACATCGTCAGCCACCTGCTTCTACACCACCTCTTCTGCCTCACCCAGGCAGCTCGCGTCAAAGCTCCCATTGCCCTCCACAGTATGTTGACTGATGCAAAAAACACAAATGACACAAGCCCTACTGCTGCACCAGCCAACACAGGCATCCCCACATGTGGTTGCACACACAGACAGCAACAAATAACACACGTACAAGTGCAGGGCGGTCAAACACTCACCATGGCGTCGTCAGCGATCCGCTTTTCAAGCACCTCCTCTGCCTCACCCAGGCAGCTGGCGTCAAAGCTCTCATTGCCCTCCAAAGTATTTACAAAAGCGCAAAAATGGCAACATAATAGTACCCTTTGTACCGTGCAGGGCTATTAAAAACCCTAAGCTCACCATGGCGTCTTCAGCCACCTGCTTCTCCACCACCTCTTCTGCCTCACCCAGGCAGCACGCGTCAAAGCTCTCGTTGCCCTCCACAGTATGTTGACTGATGCAAAAAATGCAACAGAATGGTACCTCTCATACTTTGACGCACTGCCACCTGCTGCTCCAGCCAACACAAGCACACAGGCATGCACACACAGCCAGCAGCAAAAGCACACATACAAGTGCAACTCACCATGGCATCGTCAGCTACGCGCTTTTCAAGCACCTCCTCTGCCTCTCCTAGGCAGCTCGCGTCAAAGCTCTCGTTGCCCTCCATGTCGGCAAGCGTCAGCACCACCTGCGCGCCAGTGGCCTTGGCGATGCGCCTGCAGCAGCAGCAGCAGCAGCAGCAGCAGCATGTGGCATTAATTGACGGGCCCTGTTGATCGCAGCGGAGTGTCAGCACCACCTGCGTGCCAGTGGCCTTGGCAATGCGCCTGCAGCAGCAAACAGCAGCAGCAGCAAACAGCAGCAGCTTGTAGCATGAAATGACGGGCCCTAATAATAATCAATCCTTGTAAGCCATACCTTTCGGCATCGGCAACCGCGCCTCACCCACTGGGGAGGCGGAAAGCAGACTGATTATTCTCTCTATTTATGACGGGCCCTGTTGATCGCAGCAGAGTGTCAGCCAGCGTCAGCACCACCTGCGCGCCAGTGGCCTTGGCAATGCGCCTACAGCAGCAGCAGCAGCATATAGCATGGAATGACGGGCCCTGTTGATCGCAGCAGAGTGTCAGCCAGCGTCAGCACCACCTGCGCGCCAGTGGCCTTGGCAATGCGCCTGCAGCAGCAGCAGCACAACATATGTCAGTACAAGCAGATGCTGCAGCGGCGTCAGCACCACCTGCGCGCCAGTGGCCTTGGCAATGCGCCTGCAGCAGCAGCAGCACAACATATATGTCAGTACAAGCAGATGCTGCAGCGGCGTCAGCACCACCTGCGCGCCAGTGGCCTTGGCAATATGCGCCTGCAGCAGCAGCAGCAGCAGCACACCATATGTCAGCAGAAGCAGATGCTGCAGCGGCGTCAGCACCACCTGCGCGCCAGTGGCCTTTGCGATGCGCCTGCAGCAGCAGCAGCAGCATGTAGCACGAAATGACGGGCCAGCATTACCATCCTCTTCTTAGTACTGGTCAAGTGGATGAGGTCAAAAGCTCACACACGTGACACTCATATATACTGAGTAGAGTGAGCCTTACTTGAGGTCGCCCTTGGGCACGCGGCGCACCGCTAGCACTGCCGACTCGACAAACAACAGAATTGCTCGTTACACACACAGCACCTGGCCAGCAATAAACAATATACCGGTATACCGGACTGTTGTGCACAATATAACGCAGATAGAAGTCTCACTTCAGGATGTCTTGGGCACGCGGCGCACCGCCAGCACGCCAGCCTCCACAAAGTTGCTCTAGCGCTTTTATTCCAAACCCTGGCTATCAACCCGAAACCTAAACCCTGGCCCTACCCCTAACCCTGGCCCCTACCCCCAAACCCTGGCCCCTGACCCTAAACCCTGGTCCCTACCCTTAAAACACTCACTTGAGGTCGTCCTTGGGCACGCGGCGTACCGCCAGCACGCCAGCCTCCACAAAGTACTTGAGCCCCGCGCAACAGCTGGCATACTTCCAGCATCACCATTCTCTGCCCGATATTGCAGTCAAGTGTCTATTGCAGTCTGTCGTATGTACACGCGGTCTGCATACGTGACATATACTACAAATGTGTGCTCACTTGAGGTCATCCTTGGGCACGCGACGCACCGCCAGCACGCCCGCCTCCACAAAATACTTGAGCGTCATGTCGTCAATGCCCTTGGTGGTCAGCACCACGTTGGCGCCTGCGGTTCAGCAAAAGCACAGCGCAAGGGTTTAGGCTGTTATATTCAGTGTCACGCCTGCAACACATGAAACGAGTCGTCGATGCCCTTGGTGGTCAGCACCACGTTGGCACCTGCGGTTCAGCAAAATGATACAGCAAGGGTTTAGGCTGTTTGTACAGTGGTGAGTCCTGGCAGGCATGCAAGCAGCAGCCTAAAAGCGCACATGCGCCATTCAATGCTTGAAGGCTAGAAAGTTAGGCAGCATGCAGCTATTGTGTGCGGCCAGCCAGCAACATTCCGCTCCCCCAGATCACCCCCACAAAAAGTCAACATGCAGCTGCGCACCTGCGTCGAGGATTTTCTGGATGCACAATTTGGTGATGCCTGGCAGGCATGCAAGCAGCAGCCTGACGGTGCATGCGTGCCAAACAGAAGCCAAAAAGCTAGACAGCATGCAGCCATCGTGTGTGGCCAGCCAGTAGATATTCGCTCCCCCAACTCATCCCCCCCCCCGCGCCCCAAAAGTAAAACCATAACCATGCAGCTGCGCACCTGCGTCGAGGATCTTCTGGATGCGCTCCTTCGTAATGTCTGACTCGCGCTGCCTGATGGCCTCCAGCTCCTTGGGGTCAGTCACCAGCACCTGCAGGAAAATAACATGTTATTGCATGTGTTACTTGATGTCATATGACGCAATGGTTGCAACCTGCCTGATGACCTCCAGCTCCTTGGGGTCAGTCGCCAGCACCTGCAGGATATAACATATACATACGACACAATAACATGTTATGACTTTGTTACTTGACACCAAACAGCGTGATGTCTGACTCGCGCTGCCTGATGGCCTCCAGCTCCTTGGGGTCAGTCACCAGCACCTGCAGGAAAATAACATGTTATTGCATGTGTTACTTGATGTCATATGATGCAATGGTTGCAACCTGCCTGATGGCCTCCAGCTCCTTGGGGTCAGTCGCCAGCACCTGCAGGATAGGGCACATACGAAACATCACTGCTGTTTCGCGGCACAAAGCTGTTTGTTATATACAAATATGTTGAGCTGCAGTGCCTTGACCACAGGGTCACAGCCACACACAAACGTACACCTGTTGCGCAAATTCTGCACAAGACAGCGCGTATGCTGCGTAATAAAACAGAAGAATCAGCAACGCACCTGCACTCCCATCTGCAGGCGCCCCTTTTGCAGGTTCATGTCTCGGCACGCCACGCAACAATGCTGTTTGTTGTGGACACAGCTGCTGTTTGTTGTGGACACAGCTGCTGCTTGTTGTGGACACAGCTGCTGCTTGTTGTGGACACAGCTGCTGCTTGTTGTGAACTGCAGTGCCTCAGCCACAAGGTGACACCCGCACACAAAAATGAAAACCGTTGCGCAAATGCTGCGCGAGACAACACAAAACAAGCTGCGCACCTGCACTCCCATCTGCAGGCGCGCCTTTTGCAGGTTCATGTCCAGGCACGCCACGGCACAATGCTGTTTGTTGTGGACTGCAGTGCCTCAGCCACAGGGTGACGGCCACAAAAAAAATGAAAACCCATTGCGCAAATGCTGTGTGAGACAACACAAAACAAGCAACGCACCTGCACTCCCATTTGCAGGCGCACCTGCACTCCCTTTTGCAAGTTCATGTCTCGGCAGGCCACGGCACAATGCTGTTTGTTGTGGACACAGCTGCTGTTTGTTGTGAACACAGCTGCTGTGTGTTGTGGACACAGCTGCTGTTTGTTGTGGACTGCAGTGCCTCAGCCACAAAGTGACGGCCGCACAAAAACGTGTACTTGTTGCGCAGATGCTGCGTGAGACAACACAAAACAAGCAACGCACCTGCACCCCCATCTGCAAGAGCGCCTTTTGCAGGTTCATGTCTCAGCACGCCACGGCACAATGCTGTTTGTTGTGGACACAGCTGCTGTTTGTTGTGGACAATGCTAGTTATTGTGAACTGCAGTGACTCAGCCGAAGGGTCACGGCCACAAAAAAATGAAAACCCGTTGCGCAAATGCTTAAGAAATCGCAGAAGAATCAGCAACGCACCTGCACCCCCAACTGCAGGCGCGCCTTCTGCAGGTTCATGTCCAGGCAGGCAATGCGCGCTGGCGACACCCTGCAGCAGCAGCAGCAGCAGCAGCAGGGGTAGCAAAGTGAGGGTAAGCGGAGGCAGGCACTGCGAAGCACAGGACTGCATCACAGCAGCAACACCAGCAGCACATGGCACCCATGTTCAGAGAAAAAGGAACCATCCTATTAATGAGCCATGCACAGCGAGGCATTGCGCAGGTTCATGTCCAATGCGCGCTGGCAACTCCCTGAAGCACCACACCACACCACACCACACCACACCACACCACAAGGCAGCAGACGCAGCAGCAGACATGAGTCTAGCATGGGTAGCAGGTAAAGGTAAGTGAAGGCAGGCACCACACCACACCACAAGGCACCACACTACAAGGCACACACTACAAGGCACCACACCACAAGGCAGCAGACGCAGCAGCAGACATGAATTCAGCAGGGGTAGCAGGTGAAGGTAAGTGAAGGCAGGCAATGCAGAGCACGGAGCATCATAATGGCGACACCCTGCAGCACCACACCACAAGGCAGCAGACGCAGCAGCAGGGGTAGCAAAGAAAGCGTAAGTGGAGGCAGGCAATGCAAAGCACGGAGCATCACAACTTTGGCAACAGAAGCAGCAGGAACAGACGGCGCAGTTGATGGCATAGCCCTTGATGAGCAACCAATGAGGCATGCATGAAACACATTTCAAAGCCGCAACATACACCTGTTGCAGCTCTCATGCTCACCGTGTGGGCATGCCCTGTGCTGCGCGTGCGCAGTTGATGGCATAGCCCTTGATCAGCAACCAATGAGGCATGCATAACACACATTTCAGGCTACACACGGCCTGTTGCAACTCAAAAGCTCACCCTGTGGGCATACCCTTGAGCAACGTGCTCTGCAGCTGCGTGGGAGAAGCACGCAAACAGCCATCTCAAACCTGTTGCACTCACCGTGTGGGCATGCCCTGTGCTGCGCGCGCGCAGTTGATGGCGTAGCCCTTGATGAGCGTGCTCTGCAGCGCCGACTGCCCGCTGGCTTTGAGGATGTTGATGGCACGCACCGGGTAGCGCACCTTGCCGCTCTGAAACAAGACCACAGCAGGCAGCAGCAGGGTGAGTTTGACCAACCGAAGCGTTCAGCATGTCAGTAACGGAACGAGCCGACTGCCCTCTTGATGGCACGCACCGGGTAGCGCACCTTGCCGTTCTGCAAACCAGAATCAGACGAATCGCAGTGTGAAGCATGTCAGTGGCGTCACAGCGCGCACGGCCCTCTGGCAATAAGCAGCTTGATGGCATGTTATTCGCATGTTATTCGCCGTTGCAGGCAGCAGCAGTTACAATGCAGGCAGCAGCACAATGTTAATGTGAGCGTCACAGCGCCCACTGACTGCCCGCTGGCCTTGAGGATGTTGATGGCACGCACCGGGTAGCGCACCTTGCCGTTCTGCAAACAAGAATTAGACAAATCAGAGCGTGAGGCATGTCAGTGGCGTCACGCAGCCCACTGCCCTCTGGGCTTATTGAGCTTGATGGCGCGTGCATGTTATTCGCCGTTGCAGGCAGCAGCAGTTACAATGCAGGCAGCAGCACAATGTTAATGTGAGCGTCACAGCGCCCACTGACTGCGCGCTGGCCTTGAGGATGTTGATGGCACGCACCGGGTAGCGCACCTTGCCGCTCTGAAACAAGACCGCAGCAGGCAGCAGCAGGGTGAGTTTAGCCAGAGTTCTCAGTGTGAAGCAAGTAAGCGAGGAACACAGCAGGCAGCAGCATGGTGAGTTGGGCCAGATCTCAGTGTGAAGCATGTCAGCGGCGTCACAGAGCCCACTGCCCTCTTGCCACAAATGAGTGGACCTCAGAACTGGCAAACCAGCTGCCCAATATCAAGTCAACACCACATCACAGCGACCACTTGCACGCCACTTGCCAGTTAGAAGTTGTTCCGCGTGCCCTGCAGCCGCACCTGGTCTGTGGTCTGCACTGCCTGGATGGCCTCCACCACCATCTTGCCAAAAAAGTCGCCCTCCGCGCCCACGATCTTGCTGCCCATGCTGGTCTTGGCAGCAGCCAGCAGCGTCTCACTGCCCAGCTTGTCCGTCTTGATCGCCATCAGCTCCTCGATGAACTTCACAGCCTGCGAGGCGGGAAGTTCACAGCAGGAAGTTCACAGCGTGAAAAAAAGGCGAGTCGGGCAACGTAGCATCTCACTGCCCAGCTTGTCCATCTTGATCGCCATCAGCTCCTCGATGAATTTCACAGCCTGCAAGGCGGGAAGTTCACAGTACGAAGACAAGTGAGCGATGCAATTCCATCACAGCATGGGCCAAGGTAGGAAGTTCGCAGTTTGGAATGAAGCAAAGGGGGCTAACCGGTGTCTTGCTGCTGTACCGTAAAGGCGGTCAGCTCCTGGATGAACATCACAGCCAGCAATGTGATAAGTTCATAGAGTCAAACTGCTGCTGCTGCGGCTGCTGCTGCCACCCCCCTACTGCTGCTTCACGACCTGCAGTGACTAAGGGGCGTGCACCATCGCTGCTGCAGCTGCCACGGCTGGCGAATTCCTTGCTGCTGCAACCTTTGCGGATGTTTCTCACCTCCCGCATGGCCAGCCTGTAGCCTGCAATGATGCTGGTGGGGTGAATCTTAGCACGCACCAAGTCGTTGGCTCGCTTCAGCAGCTCAGCAGCCAGAATGACTACGCTGGTGGTGCCGTCGCCGACCTCCTGGTCCTGCAGGTCTGCTAGCTCCACCAGGATCTGCAGCAATGCAGCAGCAGCAGCAGCGGCGGCAGTGCGGCAAGCACCCAGAGCACTCTATGTCAGTGTCTTAAAGATGCACTACCAGAGTGCGAAGGTGGGGAGAGGGGAGTGCGGACGATTGCTGCTGTTGCAGCAGACTGCTGGTGGTGCCGTCGCCAACCTCCTGGTCCTGCAGGTCTGCTAGCTCCACCAGGATCTGTAGCAATGCAGCAGCAGCAGCAGCAGCGGCGGCGGCAGTGCTGCAAGCACCCAGATCACTCTATGTCAGTGTTTATTCAGGTGGTGCAATACCAGAGTGCGAAAGTGGGGAGAGGGAAGTACGGACGATTGCTGCTGGTACAGCAGGCTGCTGGTGCCGTCACCAACCTCCTGGTTGGTGACAGCACCTCCTGGTCCTGCAGGCCTGCTAGCCCTACCAGAATCTGCAGCAGCAGCAGCAGCAGCAGCAGTGCGGCATGCACCCAGAGCACTCCATGTCAGTTTTGTTTCAGGTGCGATACCAGAATGCAAAAGTGGGGAGTGCGGAAGTTTGCTGCTGTTGCAGCAGGCTGCTGGTGCCATCGCCGACCTCCTGGTCCTGCAGATCTGCTAGCTCTACCGAGATCTGCAGCAAGTGCAGCAGCAGCAGGTTTGTGTGCCAGTGCTCGTAAGAGGTGCCAGTGCGAGAACAGCCAGGCACATCACAATGCATGTGGCACATGCCTCAATACATGATGTGGCTGTTTTAACTGCAGCCCCAAACAGCAACAGCACTAGATGGACTCGTGTCCACCAGAGCAGCGCATCCTATCCAAGAGTTGCGACTGCTGCTGTCTGCACTGCTACTATGCTGTTGTGCTGTTTCTTATGCCGCATCACAAAGCATGCCATGCACGCCCCACATAAACGCCTTGTTGCACGCATGTCAACAGCACTAGGGACTGCAGAGCAGCACAAACCATGCGCATATGCAGCAAGGAATGCATACACGGGCAGCCAAACAGCGTCCCATAGCAGCGACTGGTGTGCAAAGACGGTTGCTTTTGGCACATGACAATGTGTGCAGTGCACGCTTGGATACAAAAACATGGGCAAATACTGTGCATTCATCAAGAGGAAACCATACTGCACCCTCATTTCAGGGGTGAACGTGGCATGTTTGCAGGATGTGGCTCTACTGGTGTCACACGTCAGCACTGTGTTTGATGCTTTTGTGTGCGTAATCATCATCATCATCAAATTACCAGATCAAGCCATAGCATCAACGCCATCAGCCCCGCGCCCCCCCGGGGCGGAAGAAAGAGGGAGCACCGCTCCATTATGTTTGCAACTATTACGCACATCCCAAGCTTTCACAAGATACGCAGCAATGCTCCTAGACACCAGTCGGCAAACCCCCTTGCTACCCCAAACACCATCAAAAACAAAACGCAACAACTTGGTCGATGCATCAGTCAATGACAATACATTGCGCAATTTTCCAGCGCCACCAGCAACTGTCTGTTGCAAAACAGACCGAATCTCATCCAACATAGTATCTGTTTGAGCAGAAGTGGCAGGACAATCAAACATCAGATGTGACAAAGACTCAACATTCTGACCACAAGCAGGACACACTGTATTAGAATCTGCTCTGCTACCCCCATAACCACTGGTATGCTCGTGCACACAAAGACATCCCATGCGAACACGCATCAGCAACTCAACGCCACGTGTTGGCGCACCAGCACACAAAAATGGCCTGGGCCGTTTGAAGCGCATGGCATCAGCATGCGTAGGGTGAACATGCATGACGTAACGGCTCAAAGTAGAGTGTTGCAGTGATTCACAAGCAATTCTATCGGCATGCAACTTCTTGACCTGACAGCTGATGTGACTCTTGCATGCACTAGCCCGATCAGTGTGCGTAATGTGTAAGTGTGCGTAATAGTTGACAGGTTGCTGCTGGCTGCTGCTGATGCACGTGCAAAGAACTTTTCTGCTACTGCTGCTGCTGGTTGGCCGCAAGCACTTGGGCACTACCCAGGCTGTGCTGCCGTTGCTGCTGCTGCTGGCGTGTGATCTCATCCAATGTCAGCTCTGCTGCAGCAAGCGCATGCCGTAATGCTTGGTAAAGAGCCCATCAAGTCATCACGACCCACTGATGCAACATGCACGCAGCATGCTGTGACTGCAGGGCGCACCTTTGCTGCTGGGTGCTGCACTTCAAGCAGTTTGAGGATGGTTGCGCCATCATTTGTGACTGTCACGTCTCCGATGTCGTCCACGAGCATCTGCGAACCAAAAGAATCAAGTTAATATTCATATGAGCACATGCTGCCTTGATCAGGCATGGATGCATGCAGAAGGCAGTACCTTGTCAAGCCCCACAGGCCCCAAAGATGTCTTCACTATGTTTGCTATGGCACTGACAGCTGTGACGTTCTGAGTGCGAACATCCTGCCCCGACTGACGCTCTCCGGCGATCTGAAGGCGCCCTGAAGGCGCTGCGATGGCCATGCTGCCGCTGCTACAGGAAAGGCGCCAAGAGACTGGTTGAACTGCAGTGCGTGAAGGCTTGCTGCTTGATGCACAAATGACTTGATCTATCACACAGAACAATGGTGCAAAACGTAGACCGGCAGGAAGAAAGGGCGGGGCACTTTCGTGTCCAGTAACACGTTAGACGCTTCGAGCGTGCCATGTGTCAGATAGATCACGGTGCTGCCATACGCTGTCGTTTGTACTCTTCGATCGTATAGTTGCTGAACCGATTAGCCTGTGTTGCATCGTGAGCTGCAGTTCAAATGCAGCGACAAGCGCCCTTGCACACTACTGACGTAACACAGCTTTCCGAACAACTACAAACATACGTTCAAGGCGTTGCATGAGGCTGACCATGCTGCCATGACTGCGCTGCTGGCAGTATGCAGTAGCATCCTTGCAGGAACACTATTCCACTTCTCACCAGACACTGCAATGTGCAGTGCTGCATCTCTGCTTCTCACAGCCTAGGTAGATGCCACCTGGCTCTCGGCGAAGTTTGCTGCTGCGCCCTGTGCTCAGTTCAACAATCCATTGGTAGCTGAACAGCAGGTTGCAGCACCTGCAGACATGTACCGGTACTGGATATGGCACAGCGCATAATGTAAGGGGCTGTGTGACGCAGCTAGCACGCAGAAGCTTGCTCTACAGCCGCATCATGCGAGCACTGCACTCCCGGCCTGTGGTCTGCCAGCAAGGGGCATGTGTATCTGGAGTAGGCTTGCACCTTAGCGCGTTCTGCTTATAGCTCGCAGCTTGATCTTGGTGGGTGTTAGTGGGGAGCAAAGTCTCAAGGTGTTGCACTTCACCCCTTACATGTTAGTGTGGCAGCTGCATGGCAGCAGGTACAGGATACATGCCATGGCATCTTCTGCAGAGTGCAACTGTTGTATCTTCTGCCATCTCCTGCTGTGCGCGATGTTTGTACAGGTGTGGTCACCACTGCAGTCAGTGGGTGTTGGGTGATGGGGTTTTGGTGGGGAAGGAAGAGTGCTGGTGCATAGTCCTGAAACAGCAGCACTGCTCATACGGTAGCATGCCACACAGGGTTGCGCGTCATGCTTCAAGCAATTTGTCTCTGTACACGTATGGCTGCTCTATGCGCACATGGTGCGCCATGCGCCTTTCCAGTACAGGATACACTCTTAGCGTGCTGCATGTGTGTATTTGTGTTGACATGAAAAGGATCTCTGCAGGGTGTGAAAGGGTTGCAGCACTAGCAGGGTGGAGCATGTGAAAAGGGTTGCAGATGTGTGCCATGATGCATGCAACACAGGGGAGGGAGAGGGGGCAAGCAGGCAGCACGGTGGTCACCACCGTGGGGGCAGACACACGCTGCATTGACTGCATGCATCGGGGATGTCATACGCTGCAAGCACTGTTGCTTTGACAGCAATGCTGTCCCTCACACAACAGCTGTGCTCAGCAGCTAAGCTGTTGTAGTGGTCAGCATCGTGCTCAGCCTGGGCATGACCTGGTTGGGTTGCTGTCACAACTCATGCTCAGCAGCAGGGCTTGCCAACAGCAGCACAGTTGCTAACTGTGAAGACTCGCAGAGGATGTGGGCATGCTAGCATGCACATTTGGGTTGCAGGCCAGCCACTGTGCTGGCTCACTCTCATTGGCTCCTTAACAGCCGCGACCGTCATCAGCGATTCACTACGTGGCAGTGCACTGCACCCACCATGTGGCATTGCAAGGGACACAACCCTGTTGTTATTGTTGACCTGGCTAGTGTTGAAATGATATGTCCTGCCTTGACACGACACTATGCAACTACAAATGTACCACCAGTATATTAGCCTGATTCTTGTTCTTTCACCTTGCCAGCCATGAGGAACTGGGCAGCGAGCGTACCGGACCGCTGTTCCGTTTGCCCGTGGCTATGAGCCATCCCTTGCGTGTACCGAGCATTTATTTCAGTCTCTTCGTTATAAGAACCGTTTCCAGCATTCTCCGGTGTTTTCAACTAGCCGATCGATGGCTCAACTGCAGATGCTGCTGCTGTCCCTGGTGACCACCTTGAGGCACCCGTTGGTACAGGCCGTGCAGGTCAGTACTAGTTAGCACGTTTCTGACTCTGTCGCATCAGGCATTATGGCTGCTTGCATCGCAGGGATCGAGGTGTACTTGCTGTGTAGCTGCAGCAACCCACTCGTCCTGCAACTTGACCTTGTTGCAGCAACCAACATAGCCGGTTGTGCTGTGCTGCATGCACAGAACGTTAGGTTGTTCGCAACTGCGTCATTCCAGCCTCATAACAGCACTTTCTTGTGTTGCTATGCCTGTCCTGCAAGTGCAGCTGCAAGCGAGCTTTGTGCTGCTCATAGGCACTGTCGGCTGGGCCCTGTCAGGCTTACGTAGAGGCAGGGAAGCGGCACGCTTAACAGCAGCAGGCTACACAGCAGCACTGCAGGAGACAGCAGCAGCATATGCAGCAGCAGTCAACAACAGTAACGTTGTTACGTCCACTGCTGTGGTTGATGTGCATGCAAGTAGTGCGGGGACACTCACCGCAGGCAGTGCGCGACAGCAGATGCAGGGCGGCAGCCTGAAGCACAGAGTAAGCGGCAAAGCATCTGCTGCAGGAGCTTCAGGAGGCACTGCAAGCCCTGTGGCCAGCAAACAGCAGCAGCAGCAGCAGCATGCAGCTACGCCACATAGCATCTACAAGTCAAGGCCTCCTGGCTCACAGGTGGGTTTGTCGTCCTGCAAGGGGTCTGCAACAACTAGTCAGTGTATACCAACCATGACTTAAGCTGCAGCAATTGATTTTGTACAACCTGCATGCAGCGTAGGCCTCCTGGCTCATGATTGTACGGGTGGCATGTGCATACTGATGTTGCTAGAGTCCACCTCGACACCTGTGACATGTCGACCTGACCTCGAGCAACTGTGTTAGGGCTCCTTGCAAAAGTCAACTTGAGTTGACCAGTAGCCATCATCACTGTATTGCTTGCGCCATCTGCATCCGAAACCACACCTCTGGCCGTTGAGGGCAGTGGTGCGTGTTGGGAAGGCCTGCAGGCAACTTGAAAATTGTAACATGGCAGTTGTCAATGCATGTAGCGCGTCATCTGGATCCGCGCCTTGAAACCTCGTCTTGGTGCAGGCGCGCTGGCCGCCGCTGGCAGGGTCTGTCCCAAGCACGGCTGCAGGCACGTACACTTCATAAAACAGCAGTTGTCGCTGCTTTGACGTCGTCAATTGCGCCCTGTAAACTCGCCGTGTTGCAGGCGCCCTGGCCGCCACTGGCAGTGATCTGTCCTGTGAAGGGCTGCAGGCAACTTACAAACTGTTCCATGGCAGTTGTCCCTTCAATCCCGGCCTTGAACACTTTCCTTTGTTGCAGGAGCCCTGGCCGCCACTGGCAGTGATCTGTCCTGTGAAGGGCTGCAGGCAACTTGAAAACCGTTCCACGGCAATGTTGTTCCTTCAATTCTTGCCTTGAACACGCGCCTTTGTTGCAGGCGCCCTGGCCGCCGCTGGCAGTGATTTGTCCTGTGAAGTGCTGCAGGCAACTTAAAAAGATGTTCCATGGCAATTGTTCCTTCAACTCCTGCCTTGAATACTTTCTTGTGTTGCAGGCGCCCTGGCCGCCGAGGGCAGTTATCTGTCCTGTGAAGGGCTGCAGGCAACTTGTCACTGCGCTGAATCAGTCAGCTGCCCCTTAATATCTCGTATTATTTGCAGGCGCCCTGGCCGCCGCTGGCAGTGATCTGTCCTTTGAAGGGCTGCAGGCAACTTAAAAACTGTTTCATGGCAGCGTTGTTCCTTCAATCCCTGACTTGAAATTTCGTTTTATTTGCAGGCGCCCTGGCCGCCGCTGGCAGTGATCTGTCCTGTGAAGGGCTGCAGGCAGCACAGCAGGGGAAACTGGACCACACAGCTATCGGCACACTACGGTGAGTGCGGCCTGTGATGATCTGGTACGTATGTGTACGTTGTATCCTTGCGCGGTGCGTTGTCTTCACAGCACAGGCAGCACAGCAGGCACAACTGGGCCATGCAGCTGTGGGCACACTACGGTGAGTGCAGCCTGTGATGACCTCTTACGGTGTATCCTTGCAGTGCGTTGTCTTCACAGGGCAGGCACTTGGACTTGCACTAGCTGTGAACGAGAGTCGGCAAGCGCAGCAGGCAGCTCGCCTACACAGCGGTCACAACTGCGCGGTGTCTTCAACATCTGGCTTGTCACATTCCTTTGGTGTAGCACAGCAGATGATCTGAGCCAACAATCCACTGTGCCATGTGCGCTGCGTGTACTGTCGTTCGATGCAGGTGGCCCGCGCGTGTTTATATTTGTGGTTGAGGCTGCTGATGACCCAGCGGTCGCGGCCCTGCAGGACATGATGGCACAGCAGCAGCAGCAGCAGCAGCAGTTATGTGGCAAGCTGCCGCCGCAGCAGCAGCAGTTATGTGGCAAGCCGCCGCCGCCGCAGCAGCAGCAGCAGGTTGGTGTCGCAGGGCTGGCAGGCAGTGTGCTGCACTCCTGGCAGCAGGGCCCGCAGCAGGTGGTGCTGCTGCTGAACGCTGGCCTGGCGCAAACCTGCAGCCAGAAGATACACAAGTGAGTGAGAGCAGCGTGCTGTTTCCCCCCCGCCCCCCAGCTGTTGGCACTTTTATTATTATTATTATTATTATTATTATTATTATTATTATTATTATTATTTATCTATATCCTCTGGCTGCCTGGCTGCTAAGCAGCGTTCTTTGCCTGGTGCTGCTGAACGCTGGCCTGGCGCAAACCTGCAGCCAGAAGGTACACAAGTGAGCATGTATCTTGTGAAAGCTTGGGATGTGCGCAATAGTTGCAAACATAATGGAGCAGTGGTCCCTCTTTCTTCAGCCCCGGAGGGGGGGCGATGGCGTTGATGCTCTGGCTTGTTTTGGTAATTTGATGATGATGACAAGTGAGTAAGAGCAGCGTGCTGTGCCTGGGACAACGGCTGTTCTGTTCACCGCTGAACGTGCGGCTGCAGACTTCCATGTGTGTTCAAATTGCATGATCTGCCTGACGTGCCGCACCCCTGCCAGGGCATCACTGCACAGCTGCATGTGATGCATTGCACCTGTGCACACACTGCATCTTGGTTATCATGGTGTTTGTCGCTGCCTGCTGCTGCTGTGCAGCATACTGGCGGGCATTGACGCGGCGCTACCAGCACTGGAGCAGCAGCAGCAGCAACGCGATCAAAGGGTAGACCAGGACCTGCAGCAGCATTGCAGCAGAACAACAGGCAACACAATCTCAAGCAGCAGCAGCAGCAGCAGTGGCGGCTACGTGTGTGTGCTGGATGATGATGTGGCGCTGCACCCGCTGAGCTTGTGTCAGCTGGTAGATGAGATGCAGGCTGACCCGCAACTCTTCATGGCAACAGGTCGGTGTAACGTGTCAAAGCGGGAAGTTCTCAAAGTGCAGCCGTGAAGTTTGACGAAATCTGTCTGAACCAGTGAATTTTTTTGTGTATGTGCCATGACATAGTCCACGACAGCCCAAACTTTGGCCTGCCGGGCAGGTGCCTGTGGATTTTTTTATGTGCTGGATGATGACGTGGCGCTGACACCCGCTGAGCTTGTGTCAGCTGGTAGATGAGATGCAGGCAGAGCCTGAGCTCTTCATGGCAACAGGTGGGTATAATGTGTCAAAGCGGGAAGTTCTCGGGGTGCAGCCGTGAAGTTTGACGAATTCTATTTGAACTAGTGAATTTTGTGTTTATGTGCCGTGACATAAACCACGACAGCCCAAAGGGCAGGTGCCTGTGAGTTTTTTATGTGCTGGATGATGACGTGGCGCTGCACCCGCTGAGCTTGTGTCAGCTGGTAGATGAGATGCAGGCTGAACCCGAGCTCTTCATGGCAACAGGTGGGTGACTTGAATACTGCCGGTTGCAATGCTGCGGCACTGCATCCAGTCAGTGTGCTGTGCTTCGCACTTGCTGCTCTCGTATCATGTGATGGTAGATGAGATGCAGGCAGACCCTGAGCTCTTCATGGCAACAGGTGGGCCTGCACTGCAATTTATTTATATTTTACTATTATTATTATTATTATTATTATTATTATTATTATTATTGTCATTATTATTGACCATTATTTATTATTATTTACACAGCCGGTTGCATGTGACATTGTTAAGGAGTTAGCAATGGCGCTTGGCCTTGTTTTGGCAGTTCATTTGATGTTTGTACGTCAGCTGGTAGAGGTAAAGCAGCCACACCCGCAACTCTTTATCACAACAGGTGGGTGACTTGAATACTGCACGCATTGTAGATCGTAGGTGCCGGTGATCTGCAAACCGCAGGCACTGCATCCAGTCAGTCTGCTGTGCTCCCCACTTGCTGCTCGTATATCATATGCTTCTGCCCCGCTGCCTGCTGTCATTTGCAGGCTACCCTTTTGACATTGTCGCCTCACCAACCAGCAGCAGCAGCAAGGCACATACAAGCGCCAGCAGCAGCAGCAGCAAGGCAGCTACAAGCGGCAGCAGCAGCAGCCGTGGCGGCTGGTTTGGCCGGCTGCTGGCGTATGCTGCTGCCTCCTACCACCTGCCCTGCTGCCTGCTGTCATATGCAGGCTACCCTTTTGACATTGTCGCCTCACCAACCAGCAGCAGCAGCAGCAAGGCAGATACAAGCGCCAGCAGCAGCAGCAAGGCAGCTACAAGCGGCAGCAGCAGCAGTGGCGGCTGGTCTGGACGGCTGCTGGCGTACGCTGCTGCCTCCTATCACTTGCCGCTGCTGATTGGCTTCTCCGTAGCTGACAGGGGCGAGTTTGTGTGGGGAGGGGCGATGGTGCTGCGCGCTGCAGAGCTGCGAAAAGCAGCAGCAGAGGAGGCGGCGGCAGCTGCTGGCAGTGGTGGTAGCAAGCCAAATATTTTGCAGGTGAGTGCTGCATGTGCTGAAGAGGTCGCTGAGAAGCGCGATTTTGTGTGGGGAGGGGCCATGCTGCTGCGCGCTGCAGAGCTGCGAAAAGCAGCAGCAGAGGAGACAGCGGCATCAGGCCACAAGGCAGCAGCAGCCGGGAAGGCGGCAGCTGGTGGCAGTGGTGTTGAAAAGCCAAATATCTTGCAGGTGGGTGGGCCGGTGCTGCAGAGGTTGCTGACAGGGGCGAGTTTGTGTGGGCAGGGGCCATTCTGCTGCGCGCTGCAGAGCTGCGCAGAGCAGCGGCAGAGGAAGCAGCGGTGGCAGCAGCAGCAGCAGGGAAGGCGGCAGCTGGTGGCAATGGAGGTAGCACGCCAAATATTCTGCAGATGAGTGGGCCGGTGCTGCAGAGGTTGCTGATAGGGGCGAGTTTGTGTGGGCAGGGGCCATGCTGCGGCGCGCTGCAGAGCTGCAGCAGAGCAGCGGCAGAGACAGTGGCAGCATCAAGCCACAAGGCGGCAGCAGCGGGTAAGGCAGCAGCTTGTGGTAGCAATGGCAGCAGCTGTTCTTGCAGGCTGGCCAGTGCTGTTCAGTGTTGCGTTGAAGGAGCAAAGCAGCAGCAGGCAGCTTGCATCTGCTTGCGAAATATGACATATGCAGCTCAGCTGTCTAGTAGCCTGACAAGTCCTTGCAGTCCAGCAACAGCATCACTTCTGTTTTGTGCTGATGGCTTTGTCAAAGGAAAATGGTTTTTTCTCTCATTTGTTTTTTATATATTTCTTTTTTGAGTGCTTTATTTTGCTTCACGTTTTATCACGTTTTTAATCTTGTTGACACAGCTGCAGCAGATCGCCCCTCTAAGGGCCCCCCTGCAGCTTGTCGTGCAGCGCTTGAGCGGACCCGCTTTTTTTGAATTATTTTTAATTCATGTTTTTTAGTTCAAAAACCAACTTTGAGATAAAACCTAAAATTCAATTTTGCTTTTGTATTTCTAGTTTCCATTTTGCTTTTGTATTTTTTGGTTTCTATTTTGCAGACGCACCATCAAGTATCAAGATCATAGCTGTGGTGTGCACATGTTTCACACTTTGCTGTGCGCTCCTGTTGCAACTGTGGCGCCATGGCGGTTGCTCAGACGACTTGCTGCAGCAGTGACAACTCTACTGCACCGAACCACATGCCCAAAATTTCGTTTGGCAGTGCTGCGTGCCTGCAACTGCACCCATAGTTGCCGCGTAACGCTGGGTCAGGCCGTCTTTTAAGCGGTGTGGTCTGTGTCTTGTACTGCAGGTGTGGCGCGACGGCGGCTACTCGGATGACTTGCTGCTTGCCGCCTACTGCGTAGAGCACCGCCTACCAATTGGCATGCCTGGTGCGGCCTACTTCCCCCAGCAGCTGCCGCCCACCTTCACACCCCAGCAGTGAGTCCAGGGTTTAGGGAGCAGGGTTCAGCAGTGATTTGATGCTAGGGTTTTAGGGTTGAGGGTTTAGCAATGAGTTGATGGTATGGCTTGAATGGGTTATTAGTTGATGATTACCCCAGCAGTGAGTGCCACACGTGCAGCTAGACTGGTGACTTTTGCCACACAGTGTGCTGCGGCCTATTTCCCCCAGCAGCTGCCGCCCACCTTCACACCCCAGCAGTGGGTTTAGGGTTTAGCAGTGAGTTGATGCTAGGGTTTAGGGTTTAGCAGTGAGTTGATGCTACGGCTGGGTGATTGGGTGGGTGATTTGATGATGATTACCCCAGCAATGAGTGCAGTTGCGTGCAGGTAAAGGTTGAGACAAAAGTAATGGTAAATTTGGGTGTTTCACAGCAAGACTGGAACAGCAAACACATCAAACAATCACTAAATCTGAATCCCAGCCAGGGCAGCAATGCCATGCATGTCTACTTCGAGATACTGGCTGCACAGCTGAAACTGTTCCCTCCATCATGGCCAGCACATCATAGAAACTGCCATCACCAGCAGCATGAAGATGGTCTGAAAATGCATCTTTTTGCATGCAAAAGACACACAGCAACTGCAAGAGCAGGCAGCTTGCCAACTATCCTGAGCAGCCCCATCCTGGAACCTATGAATGATGTTCTTCTGCCCTGCATGCACTGCTGTGCCTACAACACCCTCAAGCAGCAGATGCCAGCCCAAAAGCAACAGCACAGCAAACAGCACAGGCACCAGCACAGCAAAACCACACCAGAACACAAGCATCAGCCCCCCACACACACCAGGGACATGCAGTCAAAACTGCAGGCATGGCACTGCAGCAAAAGGAAAGGGCTCTTGATTTACTGCTGCGGCTGCGGCTGACGGCTAAGGCTAAGGCTAAGGCGCGCGCGGGAGTTTTACTGTATGAGAGCAGCAGGAATTGAACGTGCGTTCACAGGGATCACATGCCAACACGCTACCACTATGCCATTGGAACGGCTAGCACAAATTGCACTGACATATGTATTATCGATACAAAACACCGAGCTCTTTGAAGTAACACTGAGACTTTGACGGCAAAAACGGTATTGCGTTTACTTTTGTCTCAACCTTTCCCCAAAAACCCTAAAACACAAGAGCTGCGCTGCCGCCACCATGCACAGCTCAACCTCGGACATGCATGCTGCTCAGCACAGCCCTACTAGTAGTCAGTGTTACCACCCCGCGTGCGATGCAAACTGCCTTCCTGGTGGCAATGCTGTTCATCAGGTTTTGGCACATGGACAGCGGCATGGAGGCCCAAATGGCCTGCGCTGCTTCCAACATTGCCTCCAGGCTAGCATACTGCTGTGCATACAACTGCTGCTTGAGCCAAGCCCATGCATTCTCAATGGGGTTCAGGTCTGGCGAGTATGGCGGCCAGTCTGCAATGATGCGTAAGTCTTTGAGGCTCATGAATGCTGCAGTGCTCTTAGCCCTGTGCGGACTAGCACCATCAAGCAAGTACACCCACTCATGCACACCCGCTGCACTGAAAATCACCTCAGCATCAGTCTGCAACTCCTCCCACAGCACATCCTGGAACTCCTCTGCACCCACACCTGTGTGCTGCACAACCGCCTTCAGCTTCTTGTTGTAACTGAAGTATTTCTTGGGGTGCCCAGTGCTGCCAGTGACGCGGATGAGACGGGTGACGCCATACTTGGTTACACCACCATACACATGCAACTGCTTGCCCTTAATAGGCTTGCAGGCAACTGGCTTGGTGCCCTTCTTGACCCACTTCTTGCACCGGCGCGGGGTGGAGCTCAGAGTGAGGATGGTGCTGTCGATGGCAATGATGCGGTCACAGTCATGCTGCTGCTGGCAGAACGCAACGCGTCTCTTCTTAGTTGCGCTGGTCAAGATGGGCTGCTGCTGCACTGGCGCCAAGTCCAACGCATTCTTGGCTGCCCTGAGCACGGTTTTAGTGCAGATGCTGCTAGCTATGGTGCCTTGCTGCTTGAGTGCTGCTGCTGCTTTTGCTGCTGACTGATGCTCCAGCACTGCTGTTGCTACTGCTTCCACCTGGACTGCATTGAGCGCTTTAGGGCGGCCTGAACGTGGTAAAGCAGACACGGATCCTCGCTCGTTGTACTTGTTTAGCTGTGCCTGCACGTATCGAGTGGGATAACCGAGAGCTCGTGCTGCTGCTGCCACGTTCCACTTCTTGGCTTTGAGGGCAGCGAGAGTAGTCTGGCGTTTGATTTCAAGTTCAGCAGCAGTGCGTCTCTTAGCCATTTTGTCAATGTGCAACTTCTGAGCTAGCTTGCTGCTGTGTCAAGCGACCCAGAAGAACAACAGCAGCAGCAGCTGAACAGACAGTGTCACAAATAAACTAACCTTTGTCACGCATTTGCGCCAAATAGCGAGGTTTAACATAAAGAATACATCATAACAAGCACGTTAACGTAGCCGGTGCGAGCTGTAGTCACCGCTTCACGATGTACTGGCCTCACATTGTCCACTGGTGACAAGTGCTGCAGGCAGCCAGGCTGAAACCAGCATTGGAGTCACCCTGAGGGCATTGCCTGTAAAATCAAAATGCTGTATACCTGAGCACGTGACTTGCAATTATAAGACTTTCTCGTCAATTTTCAGCGATTTTAGCAGCACAGAGCTTACATCCAAGCCATGTACAGCTGCAGTGAAGTTGACATACTGAACTGGCTGCTTTCTTGGCCTAATCAGGCCTGCTGCTGCTGCCACACTGCAGGCAGGCAAGAACTGAGCACTGGCTGACAAACCCCACGCACTAGGTGCCAACATACTGGAAGACTGGAGGCAGATTCTTTCAGCAAGGGGGTGAAAGTAGACTGGAACCACATTGCATCATTTCAGCACCTACACAGTGGCCATGGTGCAAGCCCTCAATTTCCTGCAAACTGCAGCAGCAGCGTTTTGTGACTAAACAGCCAAATGAATGGCAGGCACCTCTCTGAGGCAGACAGGTCAGGCCACATGTTGCATTGATGCCACAATTGCAGCTGCACCTTATCACATTCAGAAATCAGCCATCTCCAATGTTTGGTTCAAAGGTTGAGACAAAAGTAATGGTAAATTTGGGTGTTTCACAGCAAGACTGGAACAGCAAACACATCAAACAATCACTAAATCTGAATCCCAGCCAGGGCAGCAATGCCATGCATGTCTACTTCGAGATCCTGGCTGCACAGCTGAAACTGTTCCCTCCATCATGGCCAGCACATCATAGAAACTGCCATCACCAGCAGCATGAAGATGGTCTGAAAATGCATCTTTTTGCATGCAAAAGACACACAGCAACTGCAAGAGCAGGCAGCTTGCCAACTATCCTGAGCAGCCCCATCCTGGAACCTATGAATGATGTACTTCTGCCCTGCATGCACTGCTGTGCCTACAACACCCTCAAGCAGCAGATGCCAGCCCAAAAGCAACAGCACAGCAAACAGCACAGGCACCAGCACAGCAAAACCACAGCAGAACACAAGCATCAGCCCCCCCACACACCAGGGACATGCAGTCAAAACTGCAGGCATGGCACTGCAGCAAAAGGAAAGGGCTCTTGATTTACTGCTGCGGCTGCGGCTGACGGCTAAGGCTAAGGCTAAGGCGCGCGCGTGAGTTTTACTGTATGAGAGCAGCAGGAATTGAACGTGCGTTCACAGGGATCACATGCCAACACGCTACCACTATGCCATTGGAACGGCTAGCACAAATTGCCCTGACATATGTATTATCGATACAAAACACCGAGCTCTTTGAAGTAACACTGAGACTTTGACGGCAAAAACGGTATTGCGTTTACTTTTGTCTCAACCTTTAGATTGGTGTGCAAACAGACAGCGCAACCACAGCCTGCAAAGCGGCCTGCCTGCATCAGCCCGCTTTCCGCAGCAACCGCCACCCACCTATACGCTGCAATATGAAGCCATGCATGCAGCTGGACGCACAGCCGCTTTCAACATTTGCAAACATTTCCCCCAGCTGCTGCCGCCCACCTTCACACCCCAGCAGTGAGTCCAGGGTTTAGGGGGTAGGGTTGAGCAGTGACTTGATGCTAGGGTATATGGTTTAGGAGTGAGTTGATGCTTTGGCTTGAATGGGTAGTTTGATGATGATTGCCCCAGCAGTGAGTGCCACGCATGCAGGAAAAACTGGTGACTTCTAGAGGATTCGCTACATGTGGGTCCAGTCACCATCTTACATAGTATGAACCACCCCAACAGGTGGTGCAGCATCTTCTTCTGTGTCATCATCGTCGTCAATATACCAGATCAAGCCATAGCATCAACGCCATTGGCCCCCCGGGGCGGAAGAAAGAGGGGGCACCGCTCCATTATGTTTGCAACTGTTGTGCACATCCCAAGCTTTCACAAGGTACGCAGCAATGCTCCTAGATACCAGTCAGCAAACCCCACTTCTGCTGTGTGTGCTGTCTGCTCATCAGCTGGTGCGGCACGTGCTGGAACTATCTGCACAGGCAGATAGCTGTATGTGTTTGGACACCCGGAAATTCCGAGTGTTCAACGTCCGTGTGCCTTGCCTCCTCTCCCCGCCTCCCTCCCGGCCCCTGCTGTCTTTTTGTGGCTGCCACAGGTTAGTTACTGGTATTACCTGAATGAACGAATTATTGAGCTACGCGTGGTGTGTTCACACTCGACACCCGCGTAAGTTAAGGGAGGGGGCTTGTGTGACGATGAGGAAGTCCTCATGCGCCTCCACACCTCCTACCATAGTTACTGGAATGATTATTAGTTTATAGTTGGTTATAACCTAGGCATGGAGCCGCATGGGCTTGTCACCAACCGTAGCACTGAAAGAATGACTGAATGAGCTACACTTGGTGTGTTCAGACTTATCATATCATTCACATGTGAAATGGTGCATCATCTAGCAGAGGTCATGAGTCTGTCTGTTCTGCTCATCTCCTGTCTGCTCATTTTGCGTTGCCGCAGGTATTGAACTACCTACGTCAGCAGCTGTACGTGCCTGCCACCTACTGCTGTAGCACATACATGTTGAATTGTGCATCGTCTAGCAGAGGCCCTGAGTCTGCTTGTCCTGCTCATCTCATGTCTGCTCGTCTTGCTTTGCGTTGCGTTGCCGCAGGTACTGGAACTACCTGCGCCGGCAGTTGTATGTGCTTGACACCTACCACAGCCGCCACAACAAGACCCTAAACCACACCATGATGCTGCTGCACAGCTACGGCTCAGCAGTGTTCACAGCAGCAGTGCTGGCCACTAGCCTGCAGCTGCTGCTGCTGCTCCTGGCGGCAGCAGCAGCAGCAGTAGTTGTAGGGTCCGACAGCAGCAGCAGCAGCAGCATTGGAAGCTTGCTAGACTGGCAGCAGCTGCTCAGGAGTGCCACAACAATCAGCACCTGGGTGTTCGTGGGTCTGACTGCTTCGTCACTTGCAGCGATCCAGTACATGATTCAGCAGGTGCTGCAGCTGTTTGGGGTTTTGTCCCCCACGGCTGGAGATGAGGCTTTGCGGCCTCGCATCAGCTTGACGTTGCTGTGGCTAGGTTGGGCGCTGGAAAATGCTGTTCTGCCGCTTTGCATGCTGTACAGCTTCTGCTGCGATCGCATTGTGTGGGGAGGCATAACGTATCGTAAGAAGGGCGGCAGGGTGTGCAAGGTGCTGCACCCACAGCAGTGATGCCGTTGTTGATGACTGTTAGATCAGTGGTGCCCAGCAAGCCTGTTACTGACCAGGGCATTGGCTCACTAAATGGGCGATGCTCCCAACGTGTGTATCTGGGTCATTTGAAAAGCAATAGCGTAGCTGTAGCCAGTCGCATTACGCTATTGCTTTTCAAATGGGCGATGCTCCCAACGTGTGTATCTGGGTCATGGCAGTGCTTGTTGCTGCATTGTTGCAGTGAAATCCATCCAAACTGTGTAACGTGCATCACGTCTCCTGTGCATCTCCTGTGCTCACGTCTCCTGTAACCGGAATTGCTGGCATGATAATTTTGGCTACTCAAGGAGGTCACCTCCAGGGAATTCCCTGTCGCCTGTGTATGCTGTTGCCTGCATAATTGACAATGTGACGGTACTGCAGTCAGTGCCGCGCTGCGCAGGTCACCAACGGTACCGCAGGCAGGCAGAATAATGGCGCGCGGCTGCTTGCTTCGTTAAGTCAGGAGTTGGCATCAGAGTAGTAGTACTACTACTGGTACTGTTGCTGCTGCAATTTGGCGAAGCAGCACTGTACTGCAGCCGCTCAGTACACTGCAAGCAGCTGGGAAGCAGTGATGTGCAACCCCACAGCTTAGGCTACAAATAAATAGGCCCAGAAGTTCAAGCGAATTTGGTGAAGCCTCTCGTGACAAGCTACTTCAACCTGCCGGACGCCATTTCCAACGGACAATGGTTTGTGACATGCAGATTCACCTGCCGTCGCCCTATGCACACCGCGGCTTCGGCATTGCGCACGATCGCCGGAACTCTGCACTTTTGTTTGCTCATAAGTGTCCCCGCGCGGTTGATGGACAATACTGACTTGCAGCTGCATCAGGCTGTTCAGGCGGTGTGAAATGCGCTGGCGTATTTCTGCCAATGTGGAAGCAGCGAATAGTTGGTGAAAAGCCAACCGTGTGTGATAGCGAATGTGTTACACAGGGTGGTTTTGAATCCAAGCAGGGCTCAGTCAGGCATGCTTGATTCATCAACTGTTGCACAGACCGCAGGGATCACTATTGCATGAATAGCACGCGTTTCGTGATTCATGCGGGTGGTGAAAAGGTTTTCTTTCCCACCCTCCCGCCCTG